>JAHZMT010002342.1:0-31396 GCA_027743785.1 Sinhomidia bicolor
ATTGCGTCTATCAGCACGATGGAATTATGAAAGATATTTTTGGAAGTATATAACGTATTCCGTGGCACTGTTTTAAATTATTGCTGATTATAATTTTTAAATGTTTACTGCAATAATGCCGTGTCAGTGCTGATTGCTAAATACAAGTTGTATATGTGTACAAGGCGTTGTTAGTTGTACACGTAACCTCATATCATCGTCAAAAACTTAAATGCCATTTTAACGCCATTGTATGAAGCTTGCTTTCAATTAGCTATTCGCTGGTCTTCTTGGTCCAACAGTAGTCCTTGATATTGGTTTGTTGGAGATTCTTAGCGTGGAACGAGTAGAACTACAACATTCCTCATTTTTCTACAATGATCCATGTTTAGGCGAGGCGAGACATGATGCACGTACTACAGTGGAACACATGCAGAATTTAGTCTTTATGATGACGTTGATGACCGTCCAACTAAAATGATTTCGTCCGGTAGTAATGTTCAATTAGCAAGTTAGTACAGTAGATAAAGTACAGTAAATATTATAAAACCAAAGAGTTGCAATTTGGAATATTTGCATTATGCATGATACATAAAATACGCATCAAAATAATATGTATTTAAAATATCTAGATGGATGGACGCAGTTAAGTAGATATGTAGGTACATGTTTGTGTATTATGAAGCTTCCATGAACGAAGTATGTATAATAAACTATTAGTCTACTTTTCTACTTTTGGTTATATATTATATCATTCTTCGTGTTGTTTGCTATTTGAAACGCTTCAACTTGAAAACATAAAGTATGCGGCCTATATTAATTTGGAAACATCTATATTTTTACTACAATAATAGGAGCAGAATTTTTTAATTTGAAAATTACTACACTTGAGAAAAACGATAAAGTACTCTGATCAAACCATGTTATTCGTAATTTCCATTGTGCTTTTTTGTATGTATAACTTCACAGTAAAAAAGCAAATTGATTTTCATGTTAAAAGAGGTTGCATTGTGCGTTGTGCCTAACCAAAGCTAAACTGAATGGGAGTTTTTCAAACTCCTTACCAACTTACCTGACACAAATTTACCAGAAAGGAAAACCAGAAAACCTTTGTTGTAAATCATAGTAATCTTTGTCGACACCAGGTATTTCATTGAGTTGGTGCCTATGCGGTTCTAATTCTATAAATTATACATACATCTTCCACTGCACTGTCTTATCTTATTATATATTCATTAATTTATTTTTGGTTCGTACGGTTTTTTCATGACTGGTACTAGAGGAATAATAGGATATAAAAATTAGTGTCAACTTGCTTTTCTAAGCACGCAACCCTGTGTAAAACACGAACATTTCGCTAGTAGGAGTTGAGTTTGCCAACATTTTGCCTTTAATAGTAAACGTACAATAGTCATTGAAATTTAATTTGCATTTTTGACATTTGGTTGACTGCCTTATTATTTTTAATGCTGAAACCTATGACATAATATATACATGAGGTAAAAGTGTAAGAAAGTATGCTATTCCACCAAGTTACTTGACGTACAAAGTTATAAATTTTCTTTAATAACTAAAGACTATTTAAAAATAGGTTGCCGTTTTAAATAGCATTATTATTCGAAACAAAATTGTTTCCAATTTTGAAGCTTGAAAAATAAATTCACAGTAGCAATGCATTTTTAACTTTTAAAATGAAACTAATTCATGGATCCCAAAAGAAAATTGAAAAAAGTAAATTAATTAAAAATGCATACGATGTATTGCGTTTTTTTGTCTTGCGTATTTTGTCCACTTACTTTATTCGCTGCTACTGTTTCCAGCGGGAAGAATACTTCTACCGAGTGGTTTATTCCTGGTACACTGCCTTTCTCTCCGTTTCTTTTCATGGCATTGGAAAATCTAACATGTTTCCGACATTGGATGACCAATGAACAGCTTCAAAATGCAGTTTTCATAAAAAATATAACATTTCATAAAAACTTTGCCCCTTCATCGTATCGTAACATGTCATATACGGATCTTCAAAATAAGTTTAATCAATGTCGGAAAAAATTTTCAACAAAGTTTTGTCCAGCATTTTCTGAAAATCCGTTCAATTTGAAATGGACTTTTCCTTCTGTAATAACCTGTTTTCAGACAGTTATTGGAAACGATTTTCAGCGGGATAATATTATTCGCTTGAAAGTGTTTGTTCAGCTTGACGATCACATCAAAACACACACAAGCTGCAAAAAGACATACAATAATGAATACAATGGTGGAAGCATTCGTGGATCGAAAATTGTCAAATTGGAACAGCCAAATTTGCTTAACCCATTATTGATTCGATCTGCCGCTTGGAGAAAAATGAGAGATTTCCATAACGTGGAAACTGGCTTTGTAGCTATTGCAAAAGCATTTCTGGAACTGACGGATTGGTGCAATTTGACAGTAATTTATCCAAGTGAAAAAAGCGCACTAGATGATGAACGTCTGGTGCCTATGGTCTTTCCTAGAATATTTTCAAATTCTTTGAGTAACCTTAATCATGATATATACTACGAGCGACCTCTATTTGTTCGGATAAGTTCAATGGATTTTAACTTCATTTACTGTGACCCACGCAGAAAAATGGTTACAAAATGGATGGATTATTCAGTACTAATTTCACCGTTTGATTGGAAAATTTGGGTGTTAATTCTGTTATTTATCGTCATTGGCTCCTTCGTTCTCTCTACGAAAAAGCTGCTGATGGATATTGCTACGGATCAACTGGCAACATTTTTGCCTACTGGAAACGCTGTCGTGTCAGCAATATTTTCTTTTTTGTCCGGATTATTGATCTCGCCGGCGTCTTTTGACAGTCAATTAAAGTTGCGAAAGTCAGTCATATTTACCTTGTGGCTACTATCATGTGTATTGCTCTCCAATTATTACAACGCAATAATGACCAGTTTACTTATTGAACCAAGTCCCGAACAAACGCTTAGAGATTTTACAGATTTGGCAGAGAAAAATTATACTTTTATTTTCACAGATGTTGCAGCAACAATATTTGAGAGTATTTTGGAAATTATTGAATTACACCAAAGTCAGAAAGTAAAGGGTGAAAACAAACGAGTAACTGATAATGACCTATTAGAAAATTTGCTAACAAATAAACCAAATGAACAATTTTTGCCCGCTAATATATTTGACCAAACCTTACTTTCTAGTCGAAAAGTAGCAGCATTTGGAACTTGGCTGTATACGTTTTTAGTTTACAATCGTGTCTTAAAAATACTAAAAGCAAACGCAATTTCCCACGGACTACCTGTTTCTAGTGCGTCTACAATGTGTCATTTTGGTAAGACATTGTTTCCAGCAGCACCCTTGCTCTGGGGCTTTTTCCCACCTGACGCTTTCGGTTTGTATTGGACGTACTTGGGATTTGTGGAGAACGGTATTGATTTACGCTGGGTAAGAGAGTTTCACGGACTGTGCTATGCCACAAGAGTTCAAGACAGAAGAAAGGTTTTAAACAAGACGGACATTGAAGCAGATCCATCCTTGAAGGAGCCAAAACCATTAGGATTTGATGTTGGCCATTTGGAATCCGTGTGTCATTTATGTATTCTTGGGTATGCGGTATGCACGATTGTTTTTAGTGCAGAAATAATGGTAGAAAAAATCAAAAGGGGAAAGTTTAAGCGCATTTCATAAATTGAAATTCATGGAATGAAATTTTTACTTTTACTTCTATTTATAATTCACAGCCTATTAAAATAAGAAATGAAATTAAAAGAATCTACCTTTAAAACATTTAATTGCAAAAGTAAATGTCTGTTTTCTTTCATTTTATGCATACTATATATGTGAACGTGAAGCATAACATTGTGTAAAAACACTGTTATCTTGGCAAAACACTACTATCTTAACCTTTTCTAGTATTCTCTTCCTTCTTTTTTCATACGAGTATGCAAAAACATATAATAGATGTGCTGAGGACAGGGTACTATAAAAATGTTTCTAAATATTGCCACATTCAAATTTTGCATACAGTTTGTTTAAAAAAATTAGACATTACCAATGATTCGGACGAAAACGTGTTAAGTACATTGCATTACCTATTTCAAATTCAACGGAATACTTGAAACTTGTAACTTTTAATGTTCATTTAAGACACATCATGAGTTGTAATTGTTAATATTTATTACTCACATAACATTATTGTAATTTCAACAATAATAGAGTTTCAGTCAGATAAACGTGATGCCAAGTCAGAATTAAATTGTCAATATAAACTGGTATGCGGAATTGCTAAACATGATAACACAACACAATGCATTTTCCTCAATGACAATCAGTAATTGCTACAATTTATAAAAATGACTAACATTGTTACTTACGATTACAAGGTGAAGGTGACTGCAAAAATTACAGCATTATTATTATTGCCTATGCACACAATTTGAACGAGGTACATGTCTTGTAATCGTTGGTCAACACAGTGTGCAGGCAATAGCTCAGCAAAGTTTGTTTGCAAAGGTGTACCGAACTTGGCGAAAAAGACATGATAATAAAAATAAAAAGTCAAAATACCTACCTATATAGACACAATTAATTCAAAATACAGCATTTTATTTATAATATAAATGGAATAAAAATGTCCAATCATAAACACATTTGCCTAAAATTGTAAAACCTGATTTAAAATGCCCAATGGTTTTTATAAATTGTATTTTTATTTTGTCAGCATTTGTCCTTATTTGTTTTTTCCTTGTCAAAGTGAAAGTAGGGAAATTATGCAGCAACCTAAAATTGAAATTATGATAGGTAGTTCATACAATTGTCAAAGACAATGGTATTCCCACGAAGATGCGTTTCAGCTAAAAAGAAGTCTCCGCGACTTAGTTAACATTCGTAACTTATCTTACAAACAATACCGACTTATGCATAGTACGTGCGTGGACAGTTACGATAATTGTCCAGTGTTGCATCGCAGTGCCTATTCTCTTAAATGGGCATATTCTTCGGTAGCAACTTGTTATACTGTACCAAATATAACCTCGCCACTTGTGAAGATAATTTTGAAACTCTACATTTCATTTGAAAGTCTCACGACAAGGTTCATGACACGAAAGGATCCAATTAGCCGAACTGTTTCAATTTATGGCGAAAGTGAAAGTGGCATGGAAAATCAATTTGTCAAACTTATTGCGCCTAATTTTGGAAAACCGGAAGTTATTCTACCAGCATCTACGCGAAACATGCGGGATTTTATCAATATTAACACATCATTTGTTCCTATTGCCAAACTTACCTTTGAAATTGTAAAATGGCATAACTTGAGCTATATTTTACCAAATCAAACCAACCAATTTGATTCCGATTCCCTAATTCCAGGCATTTACCCTCGCTTATACTCCAGTGATGTAAAAACTAGTTCCACCACTAGTTTGGGACTTCGTCGGGGAGTTTATTATGAACGCCCAATGGATGTCGGTGCACCCCGTTTGGATTTAAACTTTATTTACTGTGATGTCCCACAAGTCGACAAGTTAAATAAATGGGACTTTACACCGATACTTTTGCCATTCAATGTCATGGTTTGGGTTCTTATTGTGGCATCATCTATACTTGTGGCTTTGATTACTTTAGGAGAAATGCGCATTCGCACTTTTATCGGCTTAAAGACGCATTTTATTTCTTCGTTTAATCCAACATTAGTTTCCAGTGTACTGTGGTCACTGATCTCTGTTCTAATTTCTGCACCTGTGTATTATGGTATGAGAATTGGATTGCGATATTCCCAAGTGTACTGTACATGGGCGTTTGCTAGTCTAACATTGACCAACTTTTATACTGCAAAATTTACTAGTCTAATGATAGAGCCAATCCCGGATAAAACTTTAAACGAGTTAAAGGATTTGGTGGCAGACAATTACACATTACTATTCCCAGATAGTAACCCTACAATATTCGAAGGTGTTCTGAATATTATAAAACTAAACAAAGTATTTCGGTCAACTCGTTTAAAGAGGAAGAATAATTTGCTAACAGACGAAGATTTGATGGAGGTTTTGGTCGGTGAGAATCCAGGGTTCCTAACTACAGCAGAATTGGTTGAAAAACTTGTATTTGGCACAAAAACTGCTGGATTTGGTCCATGGCCGTATACATTTTCAACGTATCAAAGAGCAATGAAGTTATTACAAATTAGAAGACAAAATCTAGATCCAGCCAGTGAGGACATTACTAACAAAATAGTTTGTAGATTTGGGCAAAAGATGATACCATCTATACCCATTCTTTGGAGATTCTACCCACCCAATGTTCAATGGATTTATGAAACATATCTGATATTCATGGAAAATGGAATTGATTTATGGTGGTTGAAAGAATTTTATGGACTGACATTTGCAAGTCGGGTACAGGATAGGGCTAAAATAAAAAGTATAACGAAAATGCAACCAGATCCGTCTTTATCGGCACCAAAACCTATAAGATTCGAAGATAGCCATTTCGCTACTGTCATCATGTTGGGAATCGTTTGTTTCATTATTTCTGTACTCTGTTTTGTAATTGAAGTTTGCCTTTACTGGGGACATGAATGGGCAAACAATCATCGAAGAGGTAACATTGTTAGCGTACAAATTCAGGTTGGAGCCCTAAAAATGCAACAAAGCAGACCACAAAATGACAACTGGGTAAAAGTTTCGTTTACCAAATAACCAAAAAACTAGCAGAATATTAGGATACAAATTTCGAAATTGCAGAATTATAATGTAATTATGTGCAATAATTATGTTTCAGAAATGCAGTAATAGTTAAGTACCTGGTTTAATTTAACTGATAATTGAATAAATTGCTTGGAAAGGATAATTCCTTTATTTTAAAAATAAATTGGCTTCAGATAAACTCCTTACTGAATTTATCTAATTATTATCATTAGTCTTTATATTGTGCATATATGCCATTCGCGATAACTTACACCTACATACTTCAATACCTCCTTTTCATCGGTCAATTTCAAGGTCCAATCTTTTCTATTTGGAAGTAAGCACATTTTTTTGTGAATGTGACATATCATCATTCACATAAGCATCAGTCAAAAAGTTATTTAATGGTAATTTTTGGAGTCTGCAATTTTATACATTGTGGATTGGACACGTAGATTTATTAAATACCTATTGACACTTTGACACTGTCGATTACAAATGCTGAAATGTTCAAATGATTTCACTCATCCTACAAATGGCAGAGCACAGGTCAACTGAACATTATTGAACTCATGTATTCATGTAAAGTAATGTATTTATCATTAATCAACTTGTTACATACATATTGTATACTTCTCTTATTACATTTGCTTTCTCCTGTCCTTCAGACATGTTTTTCTTGTGTGGGTGGATACAAGGACAAGAGCCAAATCTGTTATTAATTTAATTTTCCTTTCAAATGTACAAATTATGCCTTGTTCAAATCATTTTCAGAATTTTGTCACAGAAATTGTGCATGGTGCATGGCAAGTCTTTACAATTCAAATGCAAAAAGCACCGACAAAGCAAATTTTTACTTTGTAAAAGAAGTAAAATATTTCATATCATTGAACTTTTTTCAGTTCTTGTAGCATTTTTATTCTGGTCAAAATGCAGGACAACGGAAGTCAACAAAACTTTTATTCTGTCTTCACAGTCCATTTATTTCTTTTGGTAATGTTTCATTTTATTCTTTGTTCTGGCAAAGAAATTTTGATAAAAGATAAAGACACCAACAAGTTTTCCAGTGATGCACTGCATCCAACCATTCAAGGAGAGATAGGGTCCAACAGTTGCGTCAGATCATGGCTGACAAACGTGGATGCTCGCAGTTTGAAACAAATCTTGTCAGAGTTGGTGAACGTTCGAAACTTGAGTTACTCCAATTTTCGTATTCTGTACAAAAATTGTAGAGAAAGCAGTCCGGATAAAATTTGCCGTTTTATCTACCGTAGTCCTTACTTTCTCCTTTGGTCCTTTCCATCGGTCCTCATTTGTCACAGCAATACCAACCCAACTAATCTGGTTTTGAGACTTTACATTTCCTTTGAAGCGATTCTTGATAAAGCAATGATACCCAACCAACCCATCAGCCGTACTTTAACTGTGCTTGACAAAGAGAAAAGTGGCATAGAAAATCGATTTGTCAAGTTGCTTGCGCCAAACATGAGAAATCCACAACTTACCATGAGGGCTTCCGTCCTTAGGATGAGAGATTTTTCCAATATATATCCATCATACGTAGCAGTTGCTAAAATGGTGTTGGAATTGATTAACTGGCGTAATTTAACTATAATATCTCTAAACGAATCAAATCCTTATGATGAGGAACTTTTAGTAATGGGGCTCTACCCAAGACTTTATGCAAACTCGATAAAGACCAATGATCTTAAACGTGGAATATACTACGAAAGACCCATGGACACTTTAACACCCAAGACTGATTACAACTTCATGTACTGCGATATTCCAGACAAAGGAAAAGCCAACATTTGGGATTTCACTCCTCTCACTCTACCTTTTGAGGGACTAGTTTGGATTATCTTGATTATTGTGATGTTGATACTCTCCTTCCTCCTCCAAATTAAACTATTGACAGAAGCCTTTATTATCTCAAGATTTAAATTTCAATTCAGTAATTTATTTTCGTCATCATCATCATCATATTTAAACGCGCACACCTTTTCTTCGATAGTATGGGCACTCATTTCAGGCTTTATATCCGTTCCGAACTACTTTGGTTTAAAGTTTATTTTGAAACGCTCTGTTCTTTTTGTCACGTGGCTTTTTGCGATTTTAATATTAGCAAACTTTTACACTGGACTTTTAACTAGCATTTTAATTCAGCCAATTCCTGAAAAAACTTTAGGTGACTTAAAGGATCTCGTTACGAATAACTATATTTTCATTTTTGGAGCCGACGCTCCAAGTGTTTTTGAAAATGCAATGGAAACAGTTAAACTTAACAAGGAGATCAGAGCTCTGGAGAAAAATTACAGTTTTCCTTCTAGCGGTTATGATTTATTGGAACTTTTGGTAACCGACAAGCCCAAGCTTTTATCTGATGATCAATTTATAGAAAAAACAGCATTTGAGCCAAAAACTGCAGTATTCGGTTCTTGGTTGTATATATACTGGATTTATCAAAGGACTATGAAACACATTGAATCTAAAATGCAATCTTTTTCAAACCACAGCACAGCACCTGCGAAAGTTTCGTGCTATGTTGGAAAAAAGATGCTTCCTTCGGTGCCCTTACTTTGGGGATTTTACCCACCAAATGTCGAGTGGTTGTACGAAACGCATTTGGGATTTGCTCAAAATGGAATTGATAACCTGTGGCTAAAAGAATTTTATGGATTGAATTTTGCCAAGAGAGTTCAGGACAGGGCCAAAATTCTAAGTGAAACAGAGATAGCTCCGGATACAGCGAGCACACAACCAAAACCGTTAAAATTTAATGATAATCACTTCATTACAGTGGTTATGCTAGGAATTGTCTGCCTAATTGTAAGTTTTGGTGTCTTCATAATGGAAATTATATGTAATAGGTTAACTTTAAAAAACAATAATGTGATGACCTTTACAGCCCCAAACTGTAATTTTAGCAATGAGAGTTTTGTTCTATTGCAGCATAAAGATAAATGGAGGCAATTTAAATTTCTACGTTAAATATTAGTCTACTGACTAAGAAACAAGAAACTACGAAATACGTAATTGAGTTTTTACATATCTTTTTATTAATCACAACAGTTTAACTTCATACATATGGGTATTATAAATACATAAAACGGGCTGTTGTTAGAATACCAGTTTAAAGTTTTCATTGGTTAATGATAACAGTTACACTATACCAAATTGTGACAATCATTCGTTCAACCTTATCATTGCTTTTTGTTTTGGCAACATTAATTCACATTTTCACTTCAAGATATGAAATGAAATAGACTCAGATAAAAGCATATTATGCTTACAGTGCGAAATTAAAGCAATAGGACAAATATGAATGATATGATATGGATAAGTATTTATGCATATACCTAGATAGGTATGTAATTTTAATTCTGAGTTTATATAACTAGTAAAATCACGCAGAAATAGCAAAACATTTACAAATGTCAATCTTTACTTACGGGCCAGATATTTGAAGAGCAGAGTAGAGACGTGCAGACATCTTTTGATTCATTAATTTATCCAGTCTCAATTTACAGTTCATTCATTTTGTATTTTTTCCAATAACATGTACATATAAATAGCTCGATGATTTCCCCAGACATCTTTTGTCCTAATAGTTTTATATGAACAGTTCTCAATATTTTTAAACAGGGCCATAAAGACAACCAATACATATAACACCAGCATATTTTGTACAAGGAGGTGGTAAGTATAAGAGCTTCTATCTCAATGATTTTTAACATAAAATAAAACCGACCGTCCGATACACACGATACACATGTATCTTATAAGATTATACATTTTGTATTATTGTATTGTTATAGAAAATCATCACCACATTATCGTTTATTATCAGTTTGTTTTTATGTTTGCTTTTAAATGAAACTTGGACAAAAGAATAAATAAAATTCTCCGTGAAATGAAAATCTTTTACTTACAATCTCTCTTACTTACTTGTTAGTTAGGCCAAGGTGTAGGTTAAAATACTGGGAAATAAACTTGAAAAGAATTTGTTTGTACTAATAATTATTATAATAGCATAATGCCTCGGAATACGCACTACCAGTATTACAAAATTCCGAGTGAGAATGTAAACTTGATAACTTGGTGGAGTCAGTACGCCCTTCATCACAGAGACTATTTGCGCAAAGCTAGCGAAGTGGTTTTATTCCCCTACATTTTGGAAAATGCACCTCATCGCTGGTATTCCAGATCCGTGATAAATCTTTATGCACCTATTGAGCGGGGAAGCCCAAAACTCTTTTTCCGAGTTTCTCTCGATATAGAATCCATCATTATAGGAACGGCCTTTGGACTGTTTCTCGTCTTCAGACATTTTCTGGATTACAACTTAACTAAATCTCCTGCTTTCAGACCCGGAGAAAGTGTTTGTACCGGAAGAAATACACATTTGTATCTCAAATGGAAGAATACACATATAAACCCAAGAAAATACTTTGATCATGACAGGAAGATTTTTTACCGCAAACTTGTATCAGGATTCCCACATGCTCTACTTCTCGCCTCAGTTGGAGCTTTCTTTACACACGTTTTTTTCTCTCAAACATTTGGATGTGTAGATAGACACTTTCCTTTGTTCATTGCAGAAGTTATGATGATTCATGAGGTATACCTGAAAACTAAAACATTTGCTAACCTGGACATTCACTACAACATTTATCAACATCCAGAATTGTATGGACTTGCAATGATTATGCTATACAGTACGTGGCGCTGGTTTAGAAATTATTCGGCCAATATACCTCTAAAACGAGTGCTTATAGGATGAACATTTTTTACAAGTTGATTAAATACGTAATAAGTAATGTACTTTATAAGGAAAGTTTCACCATTTATTACGATGTTATTCAAAGAAAATTCAGAAAATACAGTATATATTCTCTCAAATCACTTTTAAGTAGCTATTTATGATGTGCTAGTTATAGTCGAGCAAGAAAGAAATTTAACTTCATTTCAAAAGTAAAAAAGTAATACACTGCTATTAAATGTGCATACCTTAGTCCTGGGTTACTTTACCAGCCATGATTAAGCTTGAGCATAGTATTGATGGAATAATAATTTATTAGCTTTTGCCAATAGTTGATTATGTGTCAGATAAAAACCTACCATCATCACTGTTAAGCCTCTATTTTCATATCCCGTGATCATATTTCGTATAAAATTGTCATTATTTTTTGCCATAAAATAATAATGAATGGCTTGATGGATGCATTCATTTTGTGTAGATTTTATGGTGTAAATTTCGTCCCTTACAGCATCAGAGTGGGAGCAATGATGGAAGCATTATTTAGCAACTTTGTGGAAAGTGGAAACTGTACTGTTCATGTACTATTTACAAAATGTATTCTGCACATACACACAAAAAATAACGTGAGAGGAAAATGACCATGTGAAACAACAAGCAAGCAAGGATTTTTAACTTTTTTCAAAGTATCATTAATTTATTAGGTTTTTTAGTTTGCAATTTCGCAAATGAAAATAATTCAATATTGTACGGATAACTGCTTTCTATGCTTTACATAGCGATAGCGTAATGTAGCTACGACCAAATGTGTCACGATGGTAGGTTTCAAGCCATACACCATACAGTAACTGACACATTTGAAATAAAAATGCAATTGAACATATCAAAATAACAAGTATAACATGAATTGCTAATATTATGTGTGTGCTTGTGCATTCGCTGTGCATTTTTTGGGGGCAGACTTTCAAAGCAAAAACACAGAATGTAATGTAAATGCATTGATTACAATCACAAAACCGTTATGGATCAAATGACATTTTTACGACCAATCATAAAAACATGAGAGAAACCATGGGGTATGAATGTTTATCCAACAGTCAGCCAACAAACAATTCAAACTACCTTTTTTGTCTGTGTATATACATAAGTAATAAGTGTAAATAGCAAGCGCCAGGTACCAGGTCACAGTCTCTCGAAAAAGCTGCTATAACTAGCATAGCCTGCTAGTTAATTTTAAGCACAATGATTAACTGTCAACTCATATAATAATCAACGAGAGTAAATGTTATGTTTGCAATTGCAATATGCATTAAAATAAGCATTGTCATTTTCTTCGACATTTTATCATCATTATAATCCCAATCCTAATTCAGTCTTTGCCTATCCCCCTCTTCACTCTTGTCTGTCCCCGCATACACATCCTCATGAAATAAATAAATAAATAAATAATGAGCCATGCTCACCGCATCTCTGCAAAAATCTGAAAAGAACCAGCTAGAACCTTTTTTAATTTTCGCCAAACAGCCAATCACCATCACCATTAAATTAATATACCTGCATGTATAATATACCTCTGCTATTACCTTAAATATGCATAGCTAGCTTTAACCATCGTGTTCATAACATATACATACTTTGCATCATTTTGTTTGTTGTGAAGAGCATAAATATACAGAAAACATTTTCGAGAACTCACTGAGCAGAATTCCTCTACGCTTTTCTATGCTTTTTATCGCATCGGCTCGGCACGTAACACATTTTTCATATCGCTTGCTCACTTACATAAATGAGCATACAAATATGTTCCGCTGCGCTCTCCGCACTTTTCGCCTCGGCCTATTCTACGTGTTCTTTCCTACTACCTATATATGAGGTGCTACACACCATATACATAACCAGTGAACTTTATATAAGAAAATAGCAACAAAGCAAAGCTCACTACATTTCAAGCTAGAAACAACAGCGCAGTTGAGTGCAGAACATTCTCTTTAATGCGCACAATCAAGAATATCAACCAAAAAGCCACAAGGAAAGCACCAGCCAGCCAGCACCAGCATAATAACACAAACATCAATACAGCTGAAGATCACAACAACAAAAAAGGATATATGGATGTATGTATATGCACGTATATATATATAAAGTTTTTAAAAACAAAATGTACTTACCTATATAGATTTAACACGCTTATAAGAATAATATGGTGCTGGCTAATATATACAGGTGCATATAAAAAAGTCGGCTAGAGATAGAAGTATAATATTATATCCTCTGCCTGAGAAACATGCTTATTATATAGCCCCTAATACAAGTACAACAAGCATTGTTGTATCGGTATTATAATACTCCATATACCTATACCTATGTAGGCATTATTATGATATTAGGTAGAGGCGAAAGGAGAGCCGATAATCATCAACACAATCCGGGCCAAGTTTTGTTCTTTTTTTTCTCTCTCTCTCATCTCTCCTCACTTGTTTTCTGATTTGCTATATACACCCTGGTTGTGTATAAAGTGTGTTGGTCGTCAACTGCTGTTGCTCTCCTGGTTGGTGTCACATTTAACTATTTGAATATTTTTCAGCTTATCTACGCACAAGGTAAGGTGTAAACTTTAACCTTGAGGTTGTCCATTGCGTTGTTTATAAGGATGGCCTGGTTTTTCTAGCTGTTATTTTCTAGAAATATCGATTTTTTGCGTGTTTCGGCAAGAAAAAGAGGTGATCTCTATCTCTATGTGCAAAGAGAAGAGGAGGAGAAGAAATGAAAAAAGTAGATTATTGGACACATATTGTGTGTTGCATACTACTGGCATTCGGTTTTATAGAAAGAAAGGAAAGATGTGTATTCAATAATTTTTCATGGAGGATGCAAAGATGAAATAGAGCCAAAAGTATTGTGGAGTAGTCGTTGTTTTCTTGTTGTTATGCATTTCGGCTTAGGATAGTTGTTGTTTAATAAAAGTAAGTAGTTGATTCAAATTGATTGATACTCATGACAAGCGAGAAGGAAGAAAGAACAACATAGATCCAGAGAGAGGTCGTCATAAAAAATACATCTTATCGATAAAGACATGTTTCGTTTCATCAATATAAGCGTTGTTGTGTGAGCATTTTGTCTTTCTGCCACGCAAGGTTTTTGTCTGGTTGTTCATTGAAAAACTGCTACGGTTGCTGTCTGAGGTTCCATAGGACATAACTTTTTTCTCATCGTCCAATCATTTATAGTGGTTGGTACAGCCTAATTTCTTAAAAAGCATAATGCATACGAATACTAAGAGGTTGATATGTTACGATAAGGAGTATACTAGGTGAACAGTTAGTAGGTCATTGTTAGTAAGTAATAAATTGTACATATTGAGTTTTACAAGTGGAAATAAACTTTTTAAATTTTTTAAGGCTTTCACATAGTCTCAACTAAGAAACAGAAAGCGCATAAACGCGACATTTTATGCGGATAGAATATAAAAAGTATGTATTTAGGTCATTGAGTCATTGGTCAAAGTTTGTCAGGTCAGACAGTAAGTAGACTTATGGTTAGGGAAGGATGCAGACAGGTTATTTTCACAGTTAAAACTAAAGAGTATCCTTTTGCCAAGATCTAAGCACACTTCAATTAATTTAAATACATTTGACCTTACATACTGTAGTAACCTCGTGTTGTTTTAATGATGCCAGATTTTTGTCAGCTTTTAGGGAAAGCAGGGGTAAAATGACATGTGAGAATATTAAAAATAAGTTGCAAATTTTGAGTTGTTAAAAATAAAAAGTTGTTTGATTGCGACTCTTTTAGTAAGGGTTAACATATTTTAGAAACTTTAACTAAATTGTAAAAAAATTGTTTTTATGTTGTTCGTTTATATAGCGTAATAAAAGTTGTTGCCTGAAAATATCCAAGACATGACACAAAATGAATCATTTGAAAGCAAAGATATCGACACGTTGCTCTTTCCACCTGATAATGATCAAGACAAGGAAGACTTTTGCATGACACGTACTGAAGCAGAACAAATTACCGAGGCTTTCAAAGATGCAGAATTTCGCAAGCTATTCGTGGAATATGTGGAGGAGATGCAGGTACCTTATTTATAATATCTTTATACTATGTTGACAACTCCTGAAGGAATTTATGTGATTTATCAAATTATCATTAAAAAAGAAAGTCAAAATGAAATTAACCGCTCTTTCCGTTATTTATAACAGGATCCCGAAACGCAAGCAACTTATCAACGGGAAATGCGCCAACTGGAACTGGAACGGGGCAATATAGTTCATTTCATAAATCCTGTTCCTGGTTACGTTCTTAAATCCAGTGTAAATGGAGAGAAGAAAGGTTTCATAAACATTTGCTCAAATCCCCTCATTAGGAAAACATCCTTCCAAACGGTCATTACGAAAAATGACGAGTAAGCAAAATATTTCTTATAATATGTAAAATACGACACAGGTATAATAGATGGTGTATAGTGTACAAAAATATGTTATAAATAAATTTTTATTCTGATATCATAGGAAAGGTAGCATGTGGTCCATTCCCTACGCCAACAGCCCCCCAAGAGAAGATGTTGATAAATCTGGCTCTTTCTGCTATGTTTACGATGTTATCTTTCACCCAGAAACTTTGACCTTGGCTCGGAAGGATAAGATACTTCGTGAGAAATTGGAAAGCACTGCCATTGAATCAGTAGAAAAGAGTTTTAACGTAACTCTGGATAAAAATAACGTTAAAAAACCTAAATTGAGGTAAAAACTGAGTTTCAGAGTTGTTAATATGGTCGTCTCTTTTTCTCTTGTGTCAAAGTACCTTGTAAGATGCAATATTATATTATTATTGCATTCTTAGGTATAAAGGGTTAGCAAAAGCAACTGCAATTAAATACAAAGTGGGGGAAAATGTTCCATCTGTGATCGATCCTGTCGCCGCAAAAAATGAGCTTCCACCTCAACGCCCGTCCCCTGCAAAACGTGAGCCAAATAATGCCACTACAGAGGCTTTAAAAGATTGTAACGGTGCTACTACACGGAAAGTGTCATCGCCAATACCCGTCGACAAGTTCAAGAAAACTAGGGGCTCTCCTGCTGGAGCCAAGGAAAAGCAAAAGTTGTCACGCAGCATAAGTGATGGAAATGAGGGGGACGATGATGAGTCCTGGACGGAACCCAGGTACTCAATAAAATATCGCTCCCATGTGGACATGCAAGACTACAGCCTTGACAATCGGAAAATTGGAAAAACTCACCCAGACGAATTGATTCTCATTGTTGATCTCCCACTTCTTCGCGATTCCTCCACACTGGAAGCTGATGTTGTCGAGGGAGGGCTGTATTTTGAGCTAATGTCGGAACTTCGTGCTAGATATAAACTGAAACTAAAGTTGCCTTACCAAGTTCACAGTGATTCAGCTAAAGCCACTTTCGACAAAGATAAACGAAAACTAACCGTGTCTATGAAAACTGTTCAAAAGAAAATTGAAAAGCCAACTAAAGTATTATCGTCAGGTCAAGAGGGATACTACCTCAAAGGAGACACTGCAGCGGCTGCTAACAATGACGACGGCGATGTTTTTGATACGGATGAAAACGACTGTGAAGGGGATAGAGATATTGGAGGTAGTGGAGATGCCGGATCCCTTCCAACTTTTGAAAAGCCAATCGAGGTTAGCTTTAAAAAATTGCGTTTTAAAATTTAAAATGTGTTAGTTCTGTAGGCAGTAGTATTGAAACAATGCAATTTGATCGTGCTGAATTTATAGGTAATATCATCCTGGACCAATAATGATACGCAAATAAAAGGAATTCTCAAACGTACTGGAAGGGTACGGAGTCTCTCTGAGAGCTGTGTGGATAAAATGACTATACTAAGAACTGGAAAGGTACTTAATGCATTTTTTGAAAAATGAAAAAAACTGCTAATCTCAAAAAAATGGAAATAAAAAAGATTGAAATAATAAAAAATTTGTTGTAGGATGATTCGATATCTCTCGAAAGTTTAAATGAAGAAGTAGAAAGCGATGAAGTTCTCAGTACATCTCCAACTCATGAAAAAAGTGTTCGTTTCAATGATTCCGTTCAACGTCAACTGTATCGAAGTAACTCTTCTATTCTTGGCCAGAAAAAGAAAAACCAAAGAAAAAATAAAAATAAAAGGAAAGCCAGGGAAAGAGCAAACAGTGAAGGTTCCGCTTCTTCTTTGGATGCTGACGCTGATGACGAGGATCATGGCTACACAAGCTCATCGAGTATCGTGGGACACCCTATTGGAAACGCTTCTAGTCTGCATAAAAAACGGGAACTTGGCTTTGGACGTGACTCTCCACTTTCCTCTTCTGTTGACTGATACTACCACAAATATTTTCACTTTCTTCGTATCTCATCATGATGATAAATGCTTTAACTTTTGGATCAGCTCCAAAAAATTGCTAGAAAGAAAAGTAGTTTTCTCATTTATTTATACAATAATTAATATTCTTATCATGAATCCGTTCAAAGGCCAATTTCCATTTGTTCTCTCTGGCTGTTGTCGTCGTGGCTGTTTTAAAAACAATTTACAAATAGTCGACTGTGCAAATTCAATAGTCTATCAACAAATTATACTTACTGCGAGGAAGAATGTATATATTTAATTTTAATGTTAAACGCATGTAAAATGTCATATTATGTTGAAGTGACATAAATAACCAATTTAAAATGCATGAAAATAATAATAACAACTAATTTTTCATAGTACCTACTTTAAAATAGTATTTTATGTAGTCTTTGGAAAGGTATTTAATTAAGGTACTAAGTAGAAAGCAGTTGTTGATGTTTTACTTTGTAATAGAAAGTATATAGAGATGTGTAGGGAAAATAATTTCAGAAAGTGAAATAGAACGGTGAAAACCGGTGCATACTTAACAAAGATGAATAAAAATACCAAACCTGTAAAACAATTCAAAAAGCATTCTAAAGATTGTTCGTAATTTATAGGTACTTGTAAGATTTATTACTAGTTTTCAAGTCTGTGCCGTGTTGGCTATTGCTACTACAAAAGTTGAATTTAAGGTTAATTAGTAATAATTATTGTTTCTCAATTAATTCGGGCTAAGATGTTTGTAGTAGCAGTGTAAGTACCTAAATGTTTGGTTATGCTCTTGTTGGGAATAATATTTAATATCCATCTGGGAAAAGACTCGTTTAGGAGACCATGCCCGTATGTAAAAGGTCAACCAATTTTCCTCAATTTTAATGTGTCAGCATAAAATTATGGTGATGTAACAAGCTGTGCTGCTATATGCTATATCACTGCTTTTTACTCTGGCTTCAGTTTTGTGATAAAGATAAATTAATATTTTTAGCGAGCTCATCACAATTTGAATCATTTCAAATATGTTTTTCACAAGACATTTGTGGTAGGTCAAAAAACGAATGAATGGGCAACTTTAGACTTTGTATTACATACCAGAGTGCTACAAATAAAAAGAGTGAAAAAATTTATATTTGTATATACCTTATAAATAGGTTTTATTCTCTATGAATGCGAATAAGCGGTTTAAGAAAAAACAGTGCTGTTTGTTGTTCTTTCGTGTACGTTGTACGGTAATCTTAAAATACAAATTACCTATACAAACAGTGAAATATTAAATTAGAATGTTTAGTAATAAGATACCCTATATAACCGATATATTTAGTTGCAAAAAATTGCAACAAATAATGTTATAATACCCAGCAGACCGTCTTGGCGAGTACATAGATGATACTCCTAAAAGATCAATATGCGTAACGTAAGCCTTTTCGATAAAACATTGCACGTGAATGCTTTAAGGCATTTGGTGCATCACTTTTCTCTACCGGTAAATTATGTGAATAAAAAATATATTGTTTAGTTTACTTAAAACTTTAAACCTACTTTCACTTTTGATCTAAAAATCGTAATAATAATGTCAATAATTATTTTTAATTTTACTTATCCGTGTGTATGTATTTAATACGATTATTACTGCTAAGTAGTAGCATTATATAATTTCATGCAATTCCGCCGGTGATTTTGTTTGTCATCACTAGTTTTTTGTGTTACGATAATATATTTTACAAGTAATAATAATAATGTATCATCACAAATTGCAAAGTATCCGATACAAAATACTTTCAAGATTTAAAAGCTAACTGTAAATATTTAAAATAAATAACATGAAACCAAACTGAAATTTAAAATTGCACATCTTATTTCATAAAAATGTTGCAATTTTATTATCATTCATTTCAATTCATCATAATTTTTACTTAGTGAAAGTGTAGAAAAATTGTTTAATTCCTACACCGATTCAATGAAAGTGAAAGAAACCTTGAGTTGATCGTACAGTACAGATTACGTGATTTCATAAAAGAAAAATTATTTTCCGATTCTCTCCATTCATTACCAATTTACACGTTGCTACTTTCTCCACTTTCACATTTTCACTGATCAGCACAGCGAAACGAAAAGTGAAAGTTTTATTGTAGGACTTTTGGGACAAATATATAAAATAAACTTTCATTTCTTTTCACAACCTACAATAGCATTCATTGTTTTACCGGAGGAAAATGTTCTGCCGGAAAAAATCTCTTTTATGTACTTTTACCAGACTTACCTGTGCACTGTGCGCCCATTTTTACCTTTTACCTACTTACTACCTGTGTGTGGTCAGTTGGTCTCTGTCTGCCTGTCTCTACCAGCTACGTACATGTTTCATTCCATCTTCCATCCATTACTTTCTACGACTCTCTCTCTCTCTCTCTTTCTCTTTGCTATTTTATCACAACAAACAAGCATGTTCCAGCTTTCATTTAGAGAGTTCTCTCATCAACAAAATCATATAACTCGCATGTCGCGGAGATACCAGCAGCTCAGAATACTACCAGCATCAAGCATGCAGCAGGTACATTGAATGTGATTAAATGAACGACATGAACATTGCCAACAACACTACACATGCACGACGCACACACGGGTATCTGCTGCTTATTTACTTGGTGTATGTGCTGCTGCTGCTGCGTGAGTATTAAGCTACAACAAACTACCTATTAATTTGTTTCTTTTTTTTTCAGAGGATCCATCCATCATAATATTATTGTTGTGACATACACATACACAACACACAACAAACATAACAAGACACACAACAGAACAGACACACGACGACTACGATCAGCATATCGACAAAAGAAGGAAATGTTTTATTTCAATAGTTTCTGTGAGTGTGGGTGAGGTTATTTTAAGGTTTTTATAAACAAGTTAAGTTGCTGCTACTAACTAATTGAAGAAAACTGTATGTGTGTGGTAAAAAATCGCAATAATTTCGCATAAAGAACAGCTGGGAAACAGGTGAGAGTCAGAAGAAGAGCTCTCTGTTTTTTTTGTGTTTGGATTATTAAGGGTGAAGAAGAGGAAAGATGAGCTGAGTAATGATGGTTGCATGTTACTTCATGCATGCAATGAGTGCTTATTGTTGACTTTTTTGGCGTCACTTGCTGATTTGCTTCAGTCAGTACATCTTTTCCACACCTCCTTAAGTCCTTACCTTCCTATATTGCTTCTGTTTTACCTGGGTTAGCTAGAGGGTAAAATGGTAAAGTAAACAAAGTTAATGAATTTGCATAACAAAAAAGGGTTGTGTCTTTCTTTTCTTGATTGTGCTTTTGTGTGTTTATTCTATTTTAGTGTATTGTATTTAGTGTGTGTATTGTGGGTGCTTATCAGTATATCGTAAATTCTTGTAAATTGTGGTGTTTGGCTTGATGCTTTGTTGTGGATTTGTCGAATTTTTTTGTGTACACATGTATTTACGAGAGGGATTGGGATTGATAAGATGATGGAAACATCGTTGATCGTTGTCTTATTTTGAGGATGTTTGTGCGTGCATGCAATGAATAGATAAATGCCTGGTTTGTTTGAGAGGATAATTGGTGGGTTAGTACATGGATATTTGGTTGCTGCTGTATATATGTATACTATTTTCAATACATTTTTCTTGATGTACGTTTCAAAAAGAACAGTGTTTGCTCACGAACGTGGAATGAATGACATTCAACTTATCTTGTTTCGTTATTTAAATAGGTCAACAATGAGCTGATGGTTTTTCCTCATACCGTTTCACACAGCAGGCTGAATTAGTCGATGGTAAACTTTACAAAGCCTATCGATATCAGTTATCACCTACATTGTGCTGTAAAGAACGCCAAAGTATTTACCTTATCAAATAAGTTATAATTAAATCTTTGAAACTTGGTAATTTCCCTATTGTCCTTTATATTATGTAGTGAGGAGCCTGTAGAAAGGACACATAAATACGATGACGAGTTTCTTGAGTTAAATCTAAAGAGTGGAAGTTTGGGAACACAAACACAGCACTCAGCACACCAGTATCAACTCTTCAAACCCGATTACCCGAACCGCTGCATAATGGTTAAAAGCCATTACGTCATGTTTTTTGCAATAAAGGGAATTTTATCTCATGTGACTGTAAAACACGTTCACTTACTCCAGTAACCGTGAGTGTTCCTCCTCGTTGAAAACCTTGCTGCGTGTTTGCCATGCTTCCGGTTTATATGTATGTAACGAAACATAATTTACTGTCTCACTTTAATTAATGAAACTGCAAAGTTAATACCGTGAAAGTCTCATAAATACCTTCTGTGTAGTATGTGAATATAAAACAAGCTGCACTTTTTCTTTACGTTTTTTAAATTTGTGCGTTTAGGGCATATCCTATATTATTCTGTGTGCAAATAATTTTTAATGTTGCAAACGTCACTTTCATCATTCATGGCCAGGTCCGGGTTCTAAATGAATCTAAATGCATCTGTATTGACTGACATGCTAGTAATTTATTTGCTGAGTAACCAAATTAAATGAAGTGAATGAAAGTATTATTCATTATAGCTTATAGTCCTAGATACAAAGCGTGGATGAGTGTCAGGAACAAAAAACCGATGTCGCAGTGCCAATACCAATTTGGAAATACGTTGAAGACAGGAACGCGAATACGGTTCAAATCTGATATATTTTAAAAATTCTCCGAGTGCGAGTATTTTAGAGAAAGTTTTTATAATGAGAATGACAAAGATTGCCATTCTTGGCTTGATTTCCATTGTTATTATCTCGGTTGTGATAACTAGGATAGTCAGTGTAATCAGCGTTAATTACAATTTTAAATCATACAATCAAAACAAAAATGAGGCAAGTAATGAAAATTCAGCTTCAGCGCATGGACAAAAGTTGGCTATTGGAACGTCTTCTTCTCACATCATGTGGTTTTTACAGGTATGCCTTATTGATTCACTTATGTATTTACCAATATGATGAAAATGACATTTTAGGACAGAGTGCAAATATTATTTCTATTTTAGATATCAGATATTCATATTAGTATATTTAATGATCCTCAACGGATTAGCCAATTTCGAGAATTTTGTAACAACACAGTAGAAATTATCAAGCCGGAAGTCGTTTTGGCGTCTGGTAAAAGCTAAATTTATTTTCATTATCATTTTTATATAACACGAGATTATTTCACCAATAATATCAAAATCAAACAGGCGATCTAGCGGATGCCAAAACGAATGATATGATTGGATCCCGACAGTTTCTTGAGGAGTGGCAGTATTACGGAGAAATTTTACAGGACACAAAAATACCAGAACGAACATTATGGCTGGACATTCGTGGAAATCACGGTATCCAACCTGATAGTTTAAAAAATATTTTTAAGGAACGGTATTCTTAGTGTTAATATTTTTGCATTTTTGTATTATGTTTCATAGATAATTTTAACGTTCCTGGTGCTAATAGTACAACAAGTTACTTTCACAAATATTCTATTCAAGGAAAGAAGCATCTGAGATCCTACATGTACACGGTCGAAAAAGGAAATGATAAATATTCTTTTATAGCTGTAGATGCATGTTTGGAACCTGGTCCAAGACGGCCGTTTAATTTTATAGGAACGTTAACTCAAGATCAGTATAAGGTTTTGGAGAAATTCGAAAAAGATAGCCAGACCAGCAACGCCACAATAGTTGATTTTATTTTTTAGTAAAAAATATATCTGTTGGTGTATATATAGTTATTTACTTTTTTAATTTTGTTTATTGTTTTAGATACCGTCTTGCGGCATTTGACCATGGTTTGTTCTCATTTGTGGATGTGTCACACGGTCAATGGCCTGTAATTCTAGTCACTAATCCAAAGGCTGCCGAGTTCGGTCTTCCCCATAAAGAACCAGTCAGTAATATAGCAAATTCCACCCACATTAGACTTTTGGCATTTTCACCAAGTCCTATTGAAACTGTACAAGTGAAATTAAATGATGGAGAGTGGGAAACCTGTGAAAATGTTGAAGGACCTTTGTATGTGAAGAAATGGGAGCCAAAATTATTTTCTTTTGGTTTACATACTATGAAGGTAATTCAGTAATAATAATATGAGTTTTATTTTATGTACAAACGTACGTATGTACCATACAAACATATCTATTATAATTATTAATTATTATGTACATATTGTTATAGATTAAGGTCAAAGATAAGGGTGGTCGATCAAATGATATTATCCATTCTTTTTCATTGGATGGTAGTCGAAATGGATTCAGATTCATGCCTAGATTAACACTAATGACTGACGCCACTTCAATTGTAAGACTTATTTATAGAAATCCAATTATTTCAATTGTAAACGTAATTCTAAACAGTTCTTTATTCTGCAGTTCTACGATGTTTTCATGATACTTGTGGCATTTTCGGTGCTTCCGTTACTGTTCTTACGAATCATGCATGCTCTTATTCGCGGTAATTGAACAATTTTATTCGTTAGTTTAAAATATTATTTTGTAGTCCACAACTGAGTACGAACAAAAACAAAATTGTTAATTGAATGTGCTTGAAGGTAATTACATGGGAAAGCCAGATTTTACTGACATGGTCGGGAGTTCCCTAATCAGGAAACTGTGGATAATGACATCAGTCAATAAATTGTTTTATCCGTTGATATTATACCCAATATATCTAACTATAGGTATGAACTACTACTCATGAGTACAAAATGGTAGAGGTGCAGTATTTGTATATTTATAATCACTTAAACAAGACCTGTACTCTGAATTTGTTCAGGTCCCTGGTTTATCGGTGAAATAATAGACAACCATATTGGCGCTGCGTTTGCGTGGGGAACGTATGTAAAAGGGACAATTCTTCCTGGTGCTTTTTCTTACTTTTATGGTTGTATTCAGGTAAATAAAATTGAAAAGCACTCTTATTGAACATTGCCACTGATAAGAGTGTAATTATTTTTTCACCATTATTAACAGCTATTCTGGTTTCATATTCCGTTCACTTTGGTTGTCAGCCATTGTGTGGATTTTAGGTGACTCATCAAGTTTATTAACAACAACTAATCAATCGCAGTTCTTCAACTAAGATGCATTTTTATTTTAAAATATGATTAGGTTCCGCATGGTTTGCCATCCAGACTCGACAACTTGCTCTTTTATGACTAAAACCCTTATGAATAATTTACCCTGTTTGCTGGTTCTTGGCACGCAAGCGTTATTTGCGTACTATTTCTGGCTTGCCTATGGAACTATGGCTCTTTTTCTGGGTCCTTTAAGAACATGGTCGGTTATTATGGGAGCTTACTTGTGGTATTCCTCGACAACCCTGCAGTCCAACGACTTGATTGAAGCTAGAATAGTGTGGGGAAATAAAGACTACTACCATTTTGTAGGAGAAAATAAGGAAGGAACTAGACATGCGTTATGAAGTTTCGAAATGCATGCGACATTGAGTGAGGTAGCATTCAGCAACATACCAAATCACATGATGTCAGAAGAGGTTTCGATGCTGTGAAATAGAGAAGTCAGAACAAAATTATCGTTTTGCCTTTTGCAAACTCTGTTCCTGCAAATATATAGTATTCATTTTCGTATTCGAAAACATTCGAATTTTACCTCTGATAATTTGTAGGTGATAGAAATCTTTAGATTAAGTATAAGCAAAATAGATATTTATTTATTAATTAAACATTTCTGTTTCAAAAGTGTTGATCACTGGTTTACTTACTGTATACAGAGCTAAAAGTATAAGATTTTATATTATTATTATTTTAAAGAATCAAATGCTGTTATTTGTTTTCTTTCTAGATATACGTAGTAGTCATTTTTCTCTGTGAATGCTTTCATTCTGCACCGACATGTACCATTTGGTTACATTTACATTTACAAGTATATTATAT
Organism: Sinhomidia bicolor; assembly: GCA_027743785.1. Taxonomy (NCBI): domain Eukaryota; kingdom Metazoa; phylum Arthropoda; class Collembola; order Entomobryomorpha; family Entomobryidae; genus Sinhomidia; species Sinhomidia bicolor. The sequence goes on from JAHZMT010002342.1 coordinate 25,660, forward strand.
ATTTAGTCCTAGTGGAAGACAAAAAACCGTTTTGTAAATTTTTATATTGTCAAAAGTTATATATCAGCTATAATACGAAGTTGTAGTTCTTTTTACTCTACTTCTATTGATGAAACCAGTTTTGCGGATTTATTTATTACAATGTCAATCGCCAGTGTAGCATTTTTAATAATGCTGAACTAACTGTGATGTACACACTAAAATAAGCGTTAATTCTTCAGTCTCATTTAATCATATCAGCAAGCAAATAATTTTCTTGGTGCAGCAGTCAAGATGATAGTTTTATATTATAGCTTTGTAAATTATTAGAAGCTTTTAAATCTTGTCACAAACAATTATTTAGATATATATACATTCGAAAAAAATGTGCAAATAATGAACATGCTATGTCTCAAGTTCAATGACCAAGCGACCTATACAATAGCGATAGCGTGGCTAATGTTAGCAGGACAAAGAAACTTCCATCGTTGACCATAACCGTATTCATTCCGTGTTGACAGTATGCTACACATGTAGACAAAGTAGATTTTTAAAAAAATTCTTAAATATATATCAAATGCAATTGAGATATTGTGCAGAAAAAAGGCAAGTTATAATATTAATTTTAAGGACAAACATAGTATCGTTTTGTAGTTTTTTCGACAGTATACACCAACTGTCCCTAATTTTTGTAAATACGGCAAAGTCAAGGAATGGAAGTTGGAACGAATTAAAAATGAATTACGCAAGCTAGCTTACGTAGTCAACTTACTATTGGAATTTTAAAGGTATAGTTTATAAGTAGTACAAATGGAATGAAGTGGAAAGAGAAATTTACATGTATTATTAGCATATTGAACTGATTTATCCATTCATTACGTGAGGATTTATTTTGAGATTATTCCGCATTTACACACACACGTAGTTAGAGTGTGCATGACCTTTTTTAAACATTTTATTTACATGCACAGCTCATATTTATATGTTGTGTGTGGAACAATAAAAATGTTATTGCATTTTCAATTTAAAATGTTGATGCTGAAATTAGAGTTGTGATAAAAACCTATTAATTGTTAAAATTAGATTAGAATTTATTAAACAACTTGGAGTAGCGATACCATATTTATCTTTCTCCCCTGCGGAAAATGAAAATTGCCAAAGTCTAGGGACTATTTTTCTGTAGTGTAACAAACAAAAATGTCTACAAAAAACTGCTGAACTAAATAAAACTGAAACGCGATTACGCATTACAATAATTTTTGTCATACTGAATAAAAGTTACAACCATTCGTTCTCAGAATGGCAGGAAATTTATTAGTTTATAGTTAAAGTACTTAAAATAAAAAATGGAAACATGTTTAAAGGTTAAAGTGAGGCTACTGTATGTAATAGTCAAAGGTGGTTATTTATTGGAAATATTTGACATATTGTCCATCCTTCTTCTTCTATGTATAAAATTTAAAGATACGGATTCTTTCGTTGTGAACAGAGACTTATCTCTAGTGTAATAATATATTGTTTTCGTTAGCTGTATCAAATTGTGACAATAGTATGTATACCTTATTTATTTGACTGGGGTTGTTTTGTTCTGATGTTATTTATAATGTTATCGGAAGCTCCTAAATTCAGTTTAACTAACTGATTTGAGTAAATTATTACTATTATTTCCTCGTGTCTTTATAAACAGATAGGTAATTTTGCATGTAGGGTTTGTTTGCTTTAAGTTACTTTATAGCTAAAATGCAAATTATCTTGTGCATTCTTGTGTAAACTAGAAGATACTGAAATTTATTCAAAATGAAAATTATTCAATTCAAATTGGGCAATAAAATACAAAGTTAATGATCATATAAAAGTAGGTTATTGTTTCGTTATTTGTTTTATTTTCTATTGCGTCATCAAAGTCACTTTCGGAGTACATCTAGTTAGAAGTTATACAAAATTTCTATCGTCCTGTTTTGCATGACTCTGCTCATTATCATCTTCTTCATCTGAATCAGAGTCACTTTCCACGTCATTTGTAAAGGCAGAGGTTTCTTTCTCGTCATCATGAATCGGTTGAATTTCTACGTATGAGCCGTACATTTTTCCATACAACCTTTTTATATTTGCATTAACATCAGGAAGTGCCTTTTCTTTCCGAACACTTCTCTGCAAAGGACAAGATAGAAGAATGAAAATATTAGTAAATTATACACGGTTATTATACAATTTTTATTTCCACTGTCTTGCTTTCATTTAACGAAATACCTCTATTTCGTTAACTGCTGCGATTTCACCAGGCCTTGATATAAAATTGGTAACGTGACAGCCTTTTTCACTCCCAACTCGACCGGTTCGTCCACACCGATGAATGTAATCCGCCATAAACAAGGGAAATTCATAGTTGATAACATGCTGCGTCTGAATACCATTGTAAAAATCGGTACAATTTAAAATACCATTTATTAACCTATGCATCTATATTTTAAACAAAGAGCTGCAGAACAAGTAACAAAAACCCTACCCTGACGGTGTCAATTCCTCGAGAAGCCAAATCTGTGGAAATGAGAACATTAATTTCGCCACTCTGATATAACTCAATTCGTCCTTCTCGATATTTCACGGGCATTCTTCCATGAACACACACAGAATCTAATCCCTCGTTATTGAGATACGTTGACAGCCAGTCACACGTCTTACTTTTATTACTGCAAAAAATGACGAACTACCCCAGTCAATACATACAATAACTAATACAAAGACTTGTAAGCCTGATAAGATTTATAGACTTTTACCAAAAAATAAGAATAGGAACCTTAGCCTCGAGCTCGGTCTTAACGAGTTCTTTTATCTTTTCAGGTTTCTGACCTTTTCTAAGTCTTAGAAACTTTTGCGGTACATGTGGTAAAATATGATGTAATCCTGGCGTTGAACAGGTGGAGAACTCATCAACCTAGTTTTGCATAAAAGTTACGATTAGAACCGCCCATTTTACTATTTTCGAAAGCATTACCTTCAGAATTTGACCCAATGTGTTTTTTATTCCTCTTGGCATTGTTGCACTGACTAGAGTTAGTTGAATTTGACGATGCAAATCGCTCCACTACAGTGTTATAATAATAATATTCGAAATCAGTACTTGAATGTATAAGAAATGGAAAACTGATGAAAAAACGGAATGATCACATACCGGCAATCGGTTTAAAAAAGGACCGACCAACTCTGGGAAGAATGAATCGTCTAAAAGTGAATCTGCCTCATCTAAAACTACATGAAGAATTTTCCCAGTTCCATATACTCCTGCTGCATTTAATACTTTTAACGCATTCGTTGTAGCAATAAGAATATCTACAGTGCTGGTTTGTGGGGGGTTCTTAATTTTAGATACCAAACTTCCTCCTTGAAGAATTTTCACAGAAACGTCTAGGCCTGAAGCAAGCTGCAGAGCTACTTTCTAGAAATATACATATGCATGCAAATCGCTATGTACTATGAATACCTATACAAAGTCCCTCTGTCAGTCAGTCTAGTAAATTTTTGTTTTAAATACTTACATGAATTTGATCTGCCAGCTCCCGACTAGGAAGCAAAATCACTACCGATGGCATGGCAGGTTTCTGACGAACTCTAAATTTCTTATCTTCTAAAATTTGATGAAATATCGGTAGAAGATAAGCTAAAGTCTTGCCACATCCAGTTTCAGCAGCAACTATATTGTAGCCCCCTTTCATCAGTTGAGGAATACCGAACACCTATAGAGCGATTAAAGGTGGACTTTACGTATTAAAACATATTTAAATTATTGGATGTGCACATCCTGTTTTCATTTTATTACCTGAATATGTGTTGGGGTTTGAACTCCAAGTTTTTTGAGGTTCTCACATAGCCTCTTACTTATTCCTAAATCACTAAATGTAATTTCTGCGCCGCCTTTCATATGAAAAGGAGACTAAGAAGTTACATTTTCATTAACAACGATCTGTACTTTAGTCATACACACAAAGCTTTTAACAACTTGAAACAATTTAGCTTTTTATTCTCACCTGCCGTTTAAAACCGGGAAAAATCGTAAAAAAGTCACCGGAAGACAATCTATGCCTCCATTTGGCTGACGCCAAAGGCACTTCATTATTTCTCTCGTAAGTTTGCCCGAAATAGTAATTGAATTCAGGCCTTTTACAACGAATGACAAGTTGCTACCGTGCAAAAAAAAATCGGAAAAATCAATTTCACAAATTCTATTTACATTTACCATAAAACAACAAACAAGCCATAAACATACAGTTTTATTGCCCAGTCTTGAATCACGTATGATACGATTCCGAATCGCTCGTTTTGTACTCTCTTTAACCATCTTCCTCTCCAATCTTGATTCCAAGTGCAATGGAATTTTGATTACAGGAAGACCCGAGTCCTTTGTAATGCTCTCCATTTTCTCTTCCAATCCAGTGGCTTCTTCCACAAGTTGCCTGTACTCCAACTCCGGATTTTTGGGCAATACTTTTCCACGACGTACCAAAGCAAACAGCGGTCCTGATGAGCATGTATGTATATTATGTCTAACATCACGCAAATGTGTACATGATAAAATCACTGCAGGCGTTCGATAACATCTTCCAGTAACCAAGCACGTGCCCACTTGTGCAAGCCGTTGTTTAAAACTTGCAATCATCATTAAACACGACATCTTAAAGGATAAACAGTCGACAACTGGGGACTGGCGCTGTCAACTGTCTCGACATAAATATGATGTAACAAATTGTAATTTCTTAAAAACCGGGTACAAAATTGTGGTTTGATACTATAAACACAAACACAACTTTCACTTTGTCTTTTTAATTTTTTCTCTGATAGCGACAAATGGAACTGGAAACTGGAATGAAACTTTTGTAAATACTCACAAGTCCGTAACAATATCGCAACATGCACATACATAGTCTCACTACTCCCCTACTTTACAAAACATTCCCATGTGTATGTGTAGTGCAATTAGTGCATCTAGTCTTCCACCAAGCATGTAATAATGCAGCAAAAGCATGATAACGTCGGGTTGTCAGCTGCTATTCATTTGCTTGCTACTTTATTGCCAACTTTGTTTTTATTTTGTTTTTCTGATTCGACTCATCCAAAATATTATGTAAAAAAGAGAAATGAATTTACGAGCACGGAAGAAAGATGCACATTTTTAGATTGCATGTTGTAGTTACTTGAATTGAATTGCATTAATTATTCATGTACATGTATTTGTTCCTTAATTTACATACATATTATTACTTTATTTAGCTAATTAACGTAGTATTATTTGCATTTTTACAATCCACTTCCACTATATGGCTTGGATTATCCAATTTGGTTAGATAGAAAAAGTTGTTGGTAATGTTGGTATTGGTAGTTTAGTTTGGTTTGCACGCCATTCTTGCATGTTTGTGAATTGTTCTTAAGTAAACTCTTGAATCAATCATGTAACAGTAACAGGATAGGATAATCATTACAAAGTATTTAACGACGTTAATCAACTCGACGAAATCTTTGAGCGTGTAAATTTTCTTTGGTGAAACTTAACGGCTGGTCACCCAGAGACCCAGACCCTGGTCACTAGTCATTCCATTTTGGATTTCAATCATTGAGATTTCCGTATCGTTCAGTTGCAACACTTGCAACTGCTGTGTCTGTCAAGGTATTTACTTATAGTTTTACAAAAAATTATAAATGTGGCAGCAAAAGTATAAATGTAGCCGCAAAAAAAGTATAAATGTAGCCGCAAAAGTATAAATGC
>JAHZMT010002343.1:0-15175 GCA_027743785.1 Sinhomidia bicolor
ATACAACGTTACAACTCTGTACCTTCACTTAAAGCTTCTAGATTGTAAGTGCGCGTATTGCCTTCGAAAAATGTAACATTTTGGTCATTTTTAATAGACACAAATCACAGTATGATTTTCATGATACATTTCCTTTTAGGTGTTTGCTTTTTAACATGTTTGGAATGATATGTGTGATCTTATTGTGCTCCTTTATGGGAATGTTGTGCTATGCAAAATACCACGATTGTAATCCAATGGATTCAGGGGCAAGTTGAGAATACTCCCAAGTAGTTATTTCCACATTGTTAAATCTAAAAAACGCTTTTTAAAACATGCGTTCCGGTTCTTCACCTTTTTGTAGGCTGTTACATCCGCTGACCAGCTTCTTCCATTATTTGTAATGGACGCATTACGAGACTATCCAGTCATTCCGGGTCTTCTTGTGGCAGGTATTACCTGTGGAAGCTTGAGGTTTGTGTTTGCAACTTAGCAGTCATTTTGTCGCAAAAGCTGCTTTCTAAAACCACCTTGACGTACTAATTTAATAACATATTATTATTTACTCCATCAGTTCCGTGTCCAGTGCACTTAACTCGTTAACAGCCATCGTCACCGAGGATTTTGTCAAGCACTATCGTCCTGAATGGGATGACGTGAAGTTAGGTTACGTGTCAAAAGCAGTTTCAACTGTCTCTGGAATTATTGCTTTTGGTTTGTTGTTTGTGGTGAAAGTGGTGAACGAAACTGTGAATCTTTCTCCGGTGAGCTTGAACAAAGTGAAACTGAAACCATGATGGACGCACACATTTATTTATGTATATTTGATCCAATGTCACTATGTGTGTTGTCAATCTAGTTTTCTACTCTTATTCATGGAGCACTTCTAGGACCAATTCTCGGGGCATTCTCCTTGGGCATGTTTGTACCCTGGTCTAATACTATAGTAAGTGACGTTATTTGAATAAAGTGTTTCTCAACCATGAAATATATGAGTATGAAGATATTCTAATGAAACAAATAATTTGCTCTTTTTCAGGGAGTCTTTACCGGAATGACACTGTCCATTCTGCTTTCAGCATTTGTCGGAATAGGAAATATCATCGAAGGGCGAAATGATAACCTGCCTGACCAAAGACTAGAACTGAGTGTCAGCGGTTGTAAAGTAGAGTACATTGACAAGCCTGGAATTGTATCGAATTTCAGTTTCACCAGTGAATTTCCAGGGGCCAGTATAATGGCCCAAACAGCTTGGAAAGAGACTAGCAAGGATGACTCTTTTTGGTTAAAAGTTTGGTCAGTTTCCTATATCTGGCAGCCTGGCATTGGCTGCGTTTCAACACTTGTGTTTGGAGGCATTTTTAGTTTTATTGTAATCGCCGTGAATAGAAAATCAATAGCAAAAGTGCACAAAAATCTGCTCGCCAAGCCATGGCTTCGCTTTTGGGAGAGAATATTTGGCGTGGAAAAAATGAGCGAATGGGTTGACTACACCGATGAAGAATACTTTAGAAAGCAGAAAATATCAATAAACAACCTTACAATTACTGAAAGCGCAGAAGATCTGAAGAAAGACAACAATAACGGAGAAATTGCTCTAAAGAGTTACGAGTATGGCACAATTCCCAAAGTTAAACTTAATGTGAGGCATTCATCTTTTTAAAATCTCATTTGTACTGATTTATTGTGCATGTCATGCGTACGTGTGTGTATATATATGTATCCAGTTTTTTAAATATCTTTTATATATATTCCGTGTGTGCTGTCTCCATAAAACTATCAACTACTTGTCAACAGTATGAATGCATGAACTCTCTCATCTCTTGCAGTACTACCTACGCATAATTTATTGACTTTACAGTTTTTTCAAATTTTTGCAGAGCGAAAAAGATCCAGATGCTCCTGTGGATCCGCCTGTAAAGATGCCCATTCCGAATGACACATAAACAAACCCCGATTAAATAAATTGTATATACCTAATCATGATAATAATAATGATGATGACACTAATCCATTAATCATTATTTGTATTACTATTATTATTTATTATCATCAACGCTTTTTTTAATTCGTTACGTTTCGTGCATTCAACACAACATCATTTTTATCTTTAACAAAACCTTCATCAACAAAAAAATTATTTTTACCGTACAAAAAAGTAAAAGTATCCTAAAAAAAAGATGTTCGTTTGAGTGATTACAGAATGTCTTAATTTATGATCATGACGTGTGGTGTTCTTTGTCGTTTATAATACAGTTATTTTTTGGATTAGTTTGTTACTTTGACCAGTGATACGATAATTTACAACAACACTGTATTTATATACTTTCTGGGATATTTTTAACAGTAGATATTACAGTTTACATACATAATTTAAATACGTGTTCATAAGTTAAAATAAACAGTACGGAGCTCTGTTTAGCTCCCCAGCAAAACCATTTTATTATGCATGGTATTTTCGAACGCAACGTGCTCCTGCTTGCTTGCTACCCATACTAATACTAGCAATATACTTATACTGCAAATAAACTTTAAGAGACCCGTTTCAATATCGTTTTTTTCTCGGAATGAACCTTCGCTAAAATGCACTTTATCATCATTATCATCATATTATTTAAACGTAAAAAAGTAAATGCACTCATCCGGGTAACATAAGACTACGGGTGCTGCTTATGCAAATTTGTATTTTCAGGCATACTAACAATAGCATTAAGGTATATTCAAGTTCGAAATTTTATAATGTAATCATCACCCCAGATATTTGTTTGCTGTTCGCTATGCTATACTATTAAAAAATCGTTCGATCTAGTGAATAACAGAGCAAAACAAATGTTTGCGATTCGTATAAAAACGACAATTAAACTTAAATGCATAAAGTAAGCTATCGCATGTAAAGTTATGCGGAGTTGTGTTACACATTATGCGAGTTTTCGTGACAATTTTACACGATAGTTTTAAATATTCCTTAAGTACTTACAACATAGAAACATATCTAAACACTAAACTACAAACTACGTACACAACTGAGAAAAAGGAACATGTTTTGTGGAAGTCAGTCAGCTTGATACATTTTTATAATATTACACCTATTTACAGAATAGGAAGGCTTATATTTTTGCTTCCTTGTTCTAGCGTCAAACAACCAACTTCAATCGAACGAAACGCGTACGAATCAAGTTTAAAATGCTGACAAGCTATTTACATAATATATCACTGTGTTGTATGAACATTTTTAAGCAGTAATGGCATCAAATAAGCCCATTCCCGACTCGTCGTCGTCGTCATCCTCATCATCATCATCCTGTAACATAATTTTTAAAAACTAAACTTTAGAAAACAATCGTGTCAACTCAATAATCATGTATTAAATTCCTATAATTAATTGTACAGTATAAACTATACAACTTACGTCAAATCCAAAACAACTTTTTACGTCATTTTCTGTGACAATCTCAGGCTTAATATAAGGCTTAGGTTTTTCGTCTCGTACACTCACGTCAAATTCACCTAAAAGAGAGAGATTACAAAAACATTTTACTATTTGAAACATTTACTGATTTTAACAATAGAATTGGTTGCATGTAAGCCCTACCATTATCATTGTTCTCCAACTGTCCGATCAAAGCAGGGTCATTCAACTCAACAGTAGTAGATTCTTCGTTCAGCATTTCAGCTGTAATATCATCCTCGCCAACAACCGCAACTGTTTGTTCAGTCCCGTCACCGTCCTGTAACTGGATTACTTCCAACACGACATACTGTTGACCGTCCAAACCCTCAACTTGTACCATTGGAGTATCAGTCTCTTCATCTTCCTCCTCCTCTTCCTCATCGTCTTCCTCGAGGACTTCAACCTGTTGTCCATTGACAAGCTAGACAAAAAAGCAACGATAATTATTAAACCACCTATTTTGTAGTGATTTTTATCTACTTAGAACGTAGAAAAATCTGCCACTTTTCCATTGTAATGTGAGCAAGTACCTGAACTAAAATGACGAAAAAAATTAGTTAAACATTGAATAACGTAACGATTTGTATTGAATAAAAAAGACTGAAGTTACGCAAATGCGCACCTTGAAAGTATAACGGTCTGGGAAGGCTTTTCCACAGCGTTTACATTTCAAAGGCTGCTCGGAAGTATGCAATTTTTGGACATGAATTCGAAGGTCAGTTTTACGTCCACATGTTGCTGGACAAAGCTCACATTTGAAAATTGGCTTGTTCCCTACAAAAAGAAGCAATTTCATTTCATCAATTTATTAGGTAGGCGTTAATTTATCATAGCGTAGAAAATGTCGCACTTACCAGTATGAATTAAACGATGTGCCTTTAAACTGTTTGATTGTGTAAAACGAGCTTGACAAATATCGCATTCGTAAGGTTTTTCGCCTGTGTGAATGCGTAAATGTCTTTTCAACTTGAAGGTATCTGGACTTGCATATGTGCAATGAGGACACTAAAAATAAAAATGAAATTATTACAAAAATGATTTTGTCAAATACGTCGACGATACATGAAATATAAAACTTGAATATAAAATGTGACTTACTTGGTACGGTCTTTCACCAGTGTGACAACGCATATGGCGTTTTAATTTACTCAATTCGACACTAGAATAATCACACTCTGTGCAATGATGTGGTTTTTCGTGAGTATGACGGTATCTCACGTGCCGTACCAGTTCACCTATAATTGACACAAAAAAGTAAGTTCACTTATTCACTAGTTCATTATTAAATGTATAACATTTAATGTTTTTAACTTAAGCTTAATACCAAGGTATTATATTATATTCCAAAGATATGTACCTGAGGTAGTAAATGCAGAGTCACAGTATTTGCATTTATGGGGTTTTGTTCCCGTATGCGTATTCACATGATTTTGTAACGAGGCTAACGTTTTAAAGCCTCTTTCGCACACACTACATTTATGAGGGCGGTCCTCAGAATGAGATTTCATATGACGTGATAGTAAATATCTGTAAATAATATACATTTACTCTTAGTTTAGCCCACAACAAAATTAACTTTTTAGAAATTAGGAACCTTGGCTCAACTGAAATGTAATACCTCTTAAAGGTAGTGTAATTGCAATAATTACACATATGCGTTTGTCCAGAATTCTGGGGTTTCTTTGGAGCGGATCCTGCTTTTACTTTCGACTTATCATCTTCCTCTTCAAGATCCGTCTGTAACAAAACCGTTGAAAATTAGTAATTGTGACCTATACAATACACTCAATACTATTCAACTATTCACACACAAGGATGGTATACAACCTGGGAGTTTTCAGCCTCTTGCTCTGCCTCGTCAAAATCGTAAATGCCAAGATCAGTGTCTTTCTCTTCTTTACTTCCACCGCCTGCTTCCTGGCCTTCGCCATCAACTATAAGGACATAACTCAGCTCCCCAGACTCCCCTTCGGATGGTACCAAAGTCATTACGTCTGAATCAGATCCGTCACCTGACCCTGAACTAGCTCGACTTTTTGATGTACTCGGACCAGCTACAGTACAAAACAAAACGATACAATTAAAACGGCGCCCTCATCTATTTATTATTGCACACAAATACAAATTTTTTTAGTTATATTGTTGATCATTCTCCGTTTTACCAACCTTCTTCATCAATTCCATCCAGGTACGCCACGTCCATATCCTCATGTTGTGCGTCTAACGCCATTGCTCAACGTGACAATAAAAATCTACAAACACCAACAGTGCACATTTAACTTAGACAAAATTGTCTCAACTCAATAAATATTTTGTCACAATGATAAGTTGCATTAATGATTCCGGAATATCATCATCATTATAATTATTTGAATCACTACACATTACACTGGAAATTTAAATTGATGAAACACAATAGCAGATAATACAAATTTAAATACACAATATAAGTTAACAACTTTCTATTTAGTTAAAAAATAAAATTCTTTAAAAACACCAACAGTGCACATTTAACTTAGACAAAATTGTCTTAACTCAATAAACATTTTGTCACAATGATAAGTTGCATTAATGATTCAGGAATATCATCATTATAATTATTTGCATCACTACACATAACACTGGAAATTTTAATTGATGAAACACAATAGCAGATAATACAAATTTAAATACACAATATAAACTAACAACTTTCTATTTAGTTAAAAATAAAATTCTTTAGACTTTCACTACATACGACTTCTGAAAAATGTTCTTTTCGCCACCACAGTTAACCTTACACAACCGACGAAAATCTCATTTTGAATCGTCTAATCTATATCTACTCTACTCTACACTCTACACTGTAGAGTCTACAGTAAATTAACGTAAATCACTGCTAAATAGTGCTGAACGCTTTTGTTCATTGCTATTAAAAATGTTTATACATGTTTCGCTAACTGTCCACTGTAGAGTTAGGAATTTTCCGAGTCAAGTACTTAATAAAATAGTATAATTAAATGTAGTATAAATTTCTAAAAACTATCAGCTGATATTCCAACTCTCTCATATGCCTGTACATATATTATATTTACATCTTACTTAAATTCTGTTCCATCTTCCTCAGGCCATTATATAGGCTCACGTCATATTTATACTATTAAGTTAATTATCACTGACCGGCTAGTCGGCTACTGAACAAATTTTTCAGTGGACACATGCTCATGTTTACGCGATAAAAATTCAATGTTTTAATACACTTTGGTGCATGAATCAACGAGTAAAGTTACATACGAACGAACAACATGTGTGAATGAACCAAAGGAACAACAGCAACGCTATAGGTCACCATAACCACAACTATTTTAACAGTTTTGTTGGAGAGCAATCAAGTCATCAAACATCCGAAAGAGCTCGTCGTCAAATCAAAATCAAAATATTTTTGTCCTCTTTTGTCTCCTATGTGATGTGAGTGAATGTTAAACTACTACCTCTGAGTAAATGCTAGTGCTGCTACCCTGCTACGACAAGGAATAATATTACTACTACAAACAGGCCCAGCGCCACTTACCAGTAGTTGTTGCAGATTAAATTATATCAGCGACACCAAATCCTCAACAATTGCCTTTCTGTCAAGAGACGGCCCCACTGGATTCCAAATGAAGGATGCAAACCACACCTTTGTCCACTTTGAAAACACGGATTTTAATTAAATTTAACGCAAATTTTTCACAAATCCACCAAATTTTACACAGTTTCTCCCTCCTATATTGACTTTTTCAAGGAATCTCATCAGAGTAAAGATGGCGTACCCTAGCTGATATCTTGTAATGTACAAAAGCTTGGTTGTGTATTTCCCCTGTGTAGAAAGGGTCTTTCACACAGTTCTATCTGTGAGAAGTTATTAGTATTTTAATGACACCTTTACTAATTTAAGAGAAAGTTTACTAAAAACAAAATTTTCAAATTGTAACGATTTTATTTCATAAAACGTTTTACTAATTTACTGTCAAGAAACGTTGACGTAATTATGAACAGACTCGTCGAGTGCTTTCGTCTCTGTCGGGTAGGCTAGGCTACTGTAGCTCTATAAAACTCAATACAAGCAGAAATGCACATCAAGTGAAGCCAAGCCTTCTTTATCTCACATCAGGCTAGTCAGGCTAGGCTTCTTTCTCAAAACTTTCAACTCTCTGACTCATAAATAGGTACACTTACTATACTACTACTCGCTCGCTGCTCTTTGTGCATGATCTTGCCTTGTACATAGACAACAGACAAATGTGTAATGCATAGACATACACCTATTCCAAAAATGTTAGGTTTAGGTATACACACTTGGCTACAGACAACTTACACAATAGCATGAAAATACCTGACTTTGTTTACAAAGAGTGTGACTCATGTGACCAATTTTGTAGCTGGCGATAGCTCGCAATATAGTAATAGCCGAATAGCTGCGCTGATGTTTAGTTTGGAATGCATAGTACAAAAAATCTGACTACTTCTGCTTTGCATTCTACTTCTAGCATAGGTATTAAGATTTTTTTGTAATGAATGATAGTACTAAATTAGGGAATCAATGGAATCTTGATCAAGAATGACCACGACCACCACAATCATTACGTCTGCGTTTTTTTGGGTACGTATATAAAAATTGTAAACTTGTTTGTATTTCTTAAAATTATTTGTTCAAAACAGGTGAAAATTTTTTTTCTTGCACAGAATGAAAATACGACCAAATTTACTATTAATATAGGAGGTAAAGGTGACTTAATTGTGATGCGACATAGGACACAGTCACATTATACAAACTATACGACATACGAGAGTAGCATGAGGTGGGGAGGGACAACGTTTTATGTATCTGAATGCTTCATGCTCAAGCAAAGCTTTTTTGGGTATTCTCCTAAGACTTCTCCAACAAATTTGAGCAAAATTTGATAAGAGTCAACAGTAACTATAACTAGAGACTTTGGTAAAATGGCTGTAATATTAAACTTTTTAAAAACGACGTGTACATATGAGACATGTTTCCTGGTTACATACTTTTAACCAATAACAAAAGTATGAAGACAAATATTGTAAGTTCATAATAATGGTTCTTAAGAAAATGTCCGTTTTTAAAAACTCCAGTTTTTATTTCATGTTCCAAATTCCTTCATTGTTTCCAAGAAACAACACCATAGAACTTGTTGAAAATGATACTTTTGTACTTTTAGTACAAAAATATAGGCTAACAAGTTGAGAACTGCACAGTGCACAAATGAATGGGGTAAAGTGAGAACGAACTGTAATAAAAAGAGAATATTACAAAGAGGAAAGGTCAAATTATGAATTAATTATTAAGTAATTCTAGCTAGATAATTTAGCTTACTGAATGTTTCATTGCTTTAAAAGTTTACTTTTTTATTTAGATTAGGTCAAGCGGAATGTTGCGTTGGGGTAGTAAGGTGATTTCTATCAAGAAGACGCTGGTGCTGGTTTAATTCAGGTTTAGCTGAATGTAATTTTGCTGGGTTTCCGACAGGTTCCCAAAATATCCCTAAAAGACAAAAAGCCTGTATTATGTTTTGCGCTAATACTACTTGAATTGTTTCTAAACTAAATTCCGAATATATTCAATATTTTCAGCTCTCATCATCTTAATGTTTTCATTTTTTCAATGTATTCACACATTTGCTGCATGGTATGGTATATACGTCATTGTCAGTAAATTAAAATTGAAGTACTTACCTTCTAGAACCTGGTGCACAAGCTAATGTAGGTACATTTCCAATGACAGGTAAAACTCCGGTATTATCTTGACATGCAGGAGCTAGTGTATCAGGGTTAATTTCCCATTCTCCTAATGGACATTTTGACTTCAGTGCGATACAGTTTCTCTAAGAAAATAATTCTAGTTAATGATAATTATTATCATCGAAAAAAGGAGAAATCACTAAAATAATAGTGCCTAAGCCACCGTTGCTAACCAATTTTTAAAAATATTTAACTCTCAAATCTGACGAACTCTTATTATTTCTGCTTATTATTTAAAAAATATGGTCTAGCTGGCATAATAGTATAAATATAAGATTAATTTGACATTTTTGGAGAAAATAAGTAATAATGTGTGTAAAATTGAATTTTTTACACCTAGTAGCATTTAGTGTGAACATTTGAATCTGAATGTTTCAAACACAGTTCTACCGATTGGCACAATAAAGAATTGGGGCCGTCATCTACGAACTCTGGCCATTTAATATAACATTCATTCGTTGTTGCTATGCAAACTATTACAAAGACTTAACTGAAACCATTTTTAGATCAAAATTTGAAATCCAAACAAGTTATGTTCAGGAAACCGACAATTTTGAAGGTTTTTGCTCATAACCTTTTTACTTATTCAAATTTTGGTCTAATAAAAAATACATTAAAGCCAAACTTCTTAGAAACAGATTAGTTTTGGTTTCCTAAAAATTGGACAATAAATACGTCCTCAGTGCCGAATCCAATTTCTAGAAACCATTTTTTAAGAAACGGTGCAACGTTGCTATGTGTAACCACCACAACAAGGTACATTATCATTGTACCTTACTGTAGTTGTCCTGGCAACTTATTTCGAAATGCGTCTTATTTTCGTTGCTGATAACAGTTGGAGTTGGAGTTGATCAGATTAGAAACTTATTTTTGTTGTTATGCGAAAATGGCTACACCTGTAGCCACATCCGCTGGAAGGAGGTTAAGCGGAATAATAATTGTGTGATTGTGATAGAAATAGAAAACACTGCTGTTATGTAGGCTGTCACATTTACATCTTTTGGACATTTCGGAGCGTTACAGAAATATCCATCTTCAGAGCACGGACTTTTCACGCAAGAGGCTGGTATTGTACCTCTTTCTGTAATTTTTGTTGCAAAAATTTCGCCCATGTTGCATGGTCCTCTTCTATAGGCTGGGTAACAATTACCATCTCGATGATTAAATAAATACTGTGGTTTACAGTCACATTCAACTTCTCCATTTCTGCAAGCAAAGACCATTTTGAAAAAATTATTGCGCCGATTTTTAAAATCATAAAATTCAAGAATTTTTTTTCCAATATACAAATACTAACTTGAAAATGTAAGTTATCATTCCTTTATGACAATGATCCCCTTCTGATCTCACTGCTACACATTTGCCATCAAAATATGCATGGTATGGAACGTTTGCGCACTTGTTCTCAACACACTTTCCCTTCCCAGTGTCGTCGTCTTCAATAAGCCATTGTCCGACAGGGCATGGATATTGCTGGAGAACGTTGTAGCACAGTCCGTCGTATTTCGTCTGCGTCTCTGTACATTTGACCGGTACTGAAGCAGTAGGCTTAGCTTCGCCCTCTTTAGAAACAATCGAATTTGGGTTATCGTTCGCCTGTGGAGGTGGACCTTGATCTGATTTATCGTCATTCGGGATTCTATTTGAAGACGGAGTGGTTGTTGTAGTTGTTGTCTGTGTGTTGGAACCACCCTATATAGTCATATAGTTATTAAAAAGTTGCAACTTTTTCCAACTCTAAAGAATGTACGAAATTCATAGGGCAGAAAATCTATTATTTTTATGATGACTTACAAGTATTTTGTTTCGCACGCTACTATAAGCACTTCCAATACCCTGTTTGACTTTACCAAAAGTACCACTAATGCCCAACCGATTTGTCCTTTTTTGTGGTGTTGCCACTGTAGTAGTCGATTCTTCGAGAATTATTGAAGGCTCATTCTCTTCTGAAGGAGTTGACATTAGGATGGGAACTTCCGTGGTAGAATGTGTGACAGCGACATGATCGTCCTCGTTAGGTCTGTCATTATTTGACCCGAAAAACATGGATCGACCCTGGAGTGTCTTCACAGAGGAAACTGTACTTGTACCAGCTTGTGTCACAAGATTTTGCATCATATTTAGCTTCCTTCGTTGGAAACTAATTAAATCTCTCGCCTCTTCACTTCTTACGTCAAAATCGTCTTCGGCCAAATTTAACCTCTTTTCTTCCTCATATATTTCACGTAGAATAGGATCAGCAGTTAGTAACCGAGACTTCGCTCGATTTTTTTCTATGTCTTTGCTGAGGAATGGAAAAGAACTTGGCGTGTCACTGTTGAAAAATTCATCTTGTCCGAAAATTTCTCCTTCTTCAGATGATTGGAAAAATGGATGAGTATGCTCAATTTGTGTTTTCTCGTTTCTGGATACTTCAGAAGCGTTTTTATGTACAAGAGTAGGAATTAATGCAACCGTTATAAAATCACTTAACAGCATTTTGTCTGATTTAAAGTTACAACTTTATTGTAAAATTAAGGTTTCTGCAAAACGATTAAAAAAAATTGTCAACCAAATTATCAGTCTAAAACTTGTATCAACCGATTTGCACGTATGCTATTTACTTTTTTAAGTTTGATGAAGTTTGTTTGTTCTAGCTATGCTTGCGTCTTTCTGCAGTTTGTCCGGCTTTACCTTGTACCTATATTACCTTTCTCGCTTAGCTCTTTTACACAGCAGATAACCTTCAACCTTTTGACGCTTGACTTCATGCATACGTCGATTTGGCACCATGGCACCACAATCATGAATCTAATGATGTCATTGAATCAGACTAATGACTATCTTGAATAACTGTAACTAAATAAAACTTGTTTAAAGATGCCCTTCCACTTGGTATTTATGAAGACAAACAGTCAATCTTGACTTTTCTTGTAGGATGACGTAGTTTGTAGTCGGTAATATTCATGAGAAAGTTAAAGATGTGATAGATGAAATATATATGGGATTAGGATGAAAAATGTTCGGTTTTGCTCATTTATAACTTATTGTTAGTTAACATATGTGCGTCAATGCATTTTTAATTTTTTATGCATGAATCTTATAGATGATTATATACATGTTTTAACTAACCAGCCGGTCTTCAAATGCACCAGCAGCATTCCATAAGTAAAAAACTCAAGCTAAAATTATTGTTATCGGTAGTTTCTCGTTGTGTACTTGCTAAGCAAATTTTGATTTTAAAAAATATGATTTTATCAGGTCTGTCATTTACTCATTTGCTTGTAGACTGTGCGTGTGCGATTTACCTAAGCACAAACAAAGCAAGAAACGTTACATTTTTACTATCTAGCTGTGTTGTATAGCAAAATGCAGTTGTATATAATATACAATCCATTGAGTATTGAAATAACCGGGAATTTTGTGTCCAACTTTTTGAACTGTATACAGCAGCACTACATATGACTTACTCTTAGATTGCCATGATAACTGACTACATGTTTTTGTGTTTGTTATCCTTGTGTACCTATGTGCGTGCATTGAAACTGAAACGTAAAAGTTTGTGCTGATAAATAAACGTTAAACTTTTTCATTTTAGTTTAGTTGTGTGACAGTGACAGGTAAATAAATAGGTGAATTTTTAACTGATTTGTTTATTTACAGGAAAAGTTTCATGTGATATGAAGTATCAGTAGTTAAAGAGGATTCAATTATTGAAGACAATTATTGGTTATTGACAAAGCTTAAATTTAGATTAATGGCATGGGAACATTTTAAATTTCATTTTTATTTTTTTAATATTCTTTGTGAGTTGTGACACGTTAGTTCTCAATACAAAAAGTTTCCATGATAAATCCTTTTAAAAGTATTCAGTAAATAAAGAACTTGCAGTGTAGTCAACAACATAATTTGATCAGCATGTTTGGTGGCGGAACTACTACATTCGGTCAAGCAACGGCATTTGGAAGTACTGGTACTCCAACGTTGGGATTGGCTACACCAACGGCTACTGGCCAAAGAGATTTTGAAGTTACCAGTCCACCCGATGACTCCATTTCATGTTTGTGTTTCAGTCCGGCTACAGTACAATCAATATTTCTCATAGCCGGGTCTTGGGACAATAATGTAAAATTTGTTCTTTTCTGATTATAATTACGGATATTCAAAATATGTATTATTTAATTGATGACTTGGTTATAACCTATATGCTTATAGGTACGTTGTTGGGAAGTTGACAGAGGTACTGCTAAGACAGCGCCTAAATCGATGCAGTCTATGTCTGGACCCATTCTGGATGTTTGTTGGAGTGATGTATGTTGTCATTCATGTACCCGAAATACTTTTTTAAAATTTCGAATATCATAAGCTGATAAGTTTCAATTCGTTTTTAACTCTAGGATGGTACAAAAGTTTTCATGGCTTCATGTGACAAGACTGTAAAATGTTGGGATTTGGCTTCAAATCAGTCAATTCAAGTGGCTCAACATGATGCGCCTGTAAAAACTTGTCACTGGATTAAGGCCCCAAATTATCAGGCGTTGATGACCAGCTCATGGGACAAGACTTTAAAGGTAAGTCTTTTTATTATTAGCTTAAATTGATTTTTTAGTTGGATGCTTTGCATATTATTGAAATGTCTATTTTAGTTTTGGGATATGAGAAATCCGAATCCTATTTTAACGTTGACCCTACCTGAAAGAAGCTACTGTGTGGATGTTGTAAGTTATAAACAGTAAACAATTTATTGCACATACAAAGCACGTTGAAAGAAATTCGCCCAATTCAAAAGTAAGATTGTTGATAATTTTTATACTATTTTTAATTTCAAGGAATATCCTATGGCAGTGGTTGGAACCGCTGGGCGTCACATTTTGATATACAAGTTGGAGAATACTCCAACAGAATTTAAGAGAATTGAGTCACCTCTCAAATATCAGCACCGGTGTGTCTCTATCTTCAAAGATAAGCAAAATCAACCTACTGGTAAGTATCTGGGTTACGGAATTGAATTATTACTTCATTATATTTGTTTAACCCGTGTGAAATAAAATGATAAAAATGTAAATTATTTGTTTTCGTAGGTTTTGCTCTTGGTAGTGTCGAAGGTCGAGTTGCTATCCAGTACGTCAACCCCGTGAATCCAAAGGACAATTTTACTTTCAAGTGTCATAGATCCAATGGTACTAACCAAGGATTCCAGGATATTTTTGCGGTAAAGGAAATATAACATTTTGAATTCACTGCCAACTAATGATAAATCATAATAGTGACAATAGAATATCGGATCAAATTTTTCACTTGCTTTTTTATGGCAGGTCAATGATATCAAATTTCATCCAGTACATGGAACTTTGGCTACAGTCGGTTCTGATGGAAGATACAGCTTTTGGGATAAAGATGTACGTATTAAATTGAAAACGTCAGACCCCATGGAACAATCCATCACCAACTGCGCATTTAATGGTGATGGTCAAATATTTGCATACTCTGTCAGCTACGATTGGTCTAAGGTAAGCTGCAAGGCAAAATATACATTACTGTCTGTAAAAAAGTACCTTTACTTCGTCATGAAATTTCAGTCTGATTGCATAAATTACCCCTGCTCTCATTCTCATTTGTTTTCAGGGACACGAGTATTTTCAACCTCAGAAAAAAAATCAAATATTTTTACATCCCTGCTTTGAAGATCTCAAGCCCAGAAGCAAAAATTAAGGGTGTACAAGCTAACTAGAAATATTTTACCAAACGCATTTTTTCGTTAAAACTAATTTTCAAAATATGTTTGGTAGATGTACGCAAATTCGTACTGTAGGAGCTTTGTATTTAATTTTTTACTTAAACTGTACTAGTAAAGTGGAAATAATAATAAAAATGGACCATGTCTATGTTTTGTAATGCATTTTGATGTATGTACTATATACCTTGCAATTTGAATATTTTCATTTGAAATCATAATAGTTGTTTGCACTTTAGTTACTCATTTTT
>JAHZMT010002344.1:0-11764 GCA_027743785.1 Sinhomidia bicolor
TATAATAATAATAATAATGTGGCACATGCATACACATGGCAAGTAAACCCATTTAGTGCACCGCAAATCGTAATATTTTTGCATGTGTAATCTATGCATTAAATTCAACTTACTATCTACGTTTCATCGACTCTATATGCAAAATAATGCAACTCTACTACTACTACTACTACTACTATTATTTTTTGCTACAACTGGTACAGCTACAATAATAATAAAAAAAATTCCATTGTTTGAAAAACGCATCAATGGTGGTGGTTTAACTAGTTGATTTGCAGGAGTTACCTATATATATATGCATTAATAAATGTACATACTTGTTGTTGTTGATGTACTTGTACACTCACATAGAGCAATAAACAGTAATATTCTTAAAAGTAAGAAACAAGTTGCATCTGCGAGTATACATGTTGAATGAACTACAATGCAGTTTTTATGCTTATGCTAATGAATACAAAATGCACACAGCTTTTAAAATATGTAAGTGGTTGTTGTTGTTGTCGTCGTCGTCGTTGATGGAGCAAGAAGATGATGATGTTATTGTGAGATGAAATCGGTGTGGTTGAGATACTGTTCAACATATGGCCTGATTGTACCGATTGATGTGATATGTGAAATTATGCAAATATAGGCAAGTGTCACTCAATAATATAAAATAATTCATTTCATTCATTCATTAGTTCTCTTTAGTGTGTTGTTTTGTTTGTGAATTTTCACAGCAGCATGTACTTGTAGGAAATATAACCATTTAATCGAGCTATTTCCTACAAAGTTTGAAGTAATATGTAATATTGCATAAACTGAGCAAAAACCACATCTACCTTAAACTGTCGACAAGAATTTATAGATTGAAAAGCATAGAAATCGAAAATATTATAAATTACATCTACCCAAAAACTAAAAACAGAACAAAAATGTGTGAAAAAAGAGGAGGGATTGGTAGATCAATAATTTTTTTTCAATTTAATTTGTTTCGAAAAGTAGGCTATAATTATGTGCAGTCTGCAACTCAAGTAGATGTGTGTGGTTGATAAACAAAGTATGCCTAGTGACTCCAAGAAAAAAATGCAACAAGTGCAATAATTATTTTGCAATTACTGACTTGGTTAGGTAGATATATATCTTGTATTCAGATGACGCGCCGTAGAAAATGCAATTACCTGCTCAGGCAGACGTCAAACGCCGCTTGTACCTTTTTAAAGGATGCAGTTCTCATTCAGGGTTCCATACAACTTTTATAATAATTATTGCTGTGCGTCGATGCACTAGTCGACGCTCTTGATTTAATTAGAAATAATTAGCAGGTTAGTAGTAAGCAGTGTTATAAAATGAACACAAGTCAAATCAACGTCCGCGCTCATTGTTACACAGGTTATACATATGTTGCGTACGTCTAGTTTATATGATTATGAAAAAGTTGCTAAATGAAATACAGGTTGCTATTTACACACCATTGTCATTTTTACATATACAATTTGCGTTTGCACTCCAGCTTTTATTTTTTTGTGAAAGGTGAATGCAAATCTACGAGATACGATTGCTGTTGGAATAATTATATGCTTCAAATTCGGGTTTTCATATCTAAAAAATGTTATCGATTGGTTAACAGAGATATTTGCACATATCTATATAGTTTAGTTACAATTTACTAACAATTGTACATTAAAGTATATACGCATTACTTTTCTAGTGAAGCAAAATAGGTAATCATTGTTTAAGAATAAAGTAATCAGTAGTATGTAATACAAGCAGATTGTAAGAAAAGAAAGTTTTTTTTTGAAATCACAGGAAAGGAGGAAAACGCCTATTGTTTTTGCAACAATAAATAAATCTGAAAGTATTGATACAAGTTGTGTATGTACTCTCTTTTACGATAGAGTAGTTTTACTATTTTGTAACTTTACCTATTACAGAACGATAAATGCCTACTTACTACTTATGTCTACAAGCTTATATACATGTCTGATAATGTTATTTCCACGTTTTAAAGGAAAATTTTTCTTACAAATCTTTTGTTGTTGATGCTGTTGTCTTTGTGTGTATGTCTTATTTAATCGATTCATTAAATTAAAACAGTTTTCAGCATTTTATTTATTTGAAACTTTCTATATAAATTCCTAAAACGTAACTTTTTTCAGTATTCCTTTTTCGCATGGCATATATATAAATAAGAGTACTAATCAGTTTTGATTGCGCTCTGCTATGCCTTGTTTTCTGCTTGTTTTACTGCATCCCACACGACAGTTTTTGCCACTAATGAAGGGAGAAAACCATGATTAATGTTTTTTGTCAGGTGACAGATGACAAGCGACAAGTAGTAGTAATGTGAATGCTAGCTCTCTCACACCTTTTCAGTGACTACCAACAACCAACCCACTATGTGCAAAAAAACATTCTTAAAATGATTTAAAATGAATGAAAAAAAGTGTAAAAATCGTGCTTAGACTTTAGATAACAACCTCAGCATTAGCACATCTTTTCTATTTAATAAAGATTTTTTTTCACTTACGTTTCATCTCGAAACTTTTCTTTGAAAAAAAAACACATTGGTCCAACCTGCCTCTCACTGAATTTCAAAGCTTTAAAAAATCAGAAAGTTTTCCCTGAGCAAATTTAAATAAAAAACATCAGTCAATTGAATCAATACACTGGCTACGCGTTTTTCTTTCATTCATATATAATGGCTGATTGCGCCTGATGCTGACATCCGTCTTTTTTTATTCCATTGCATGATTATATATAGTATGTCGTGTAGGTATAAATATGTACGTATCTCGTTAAATACATTTTTAAACTAGGAAGACGACAATCTTGTCGTTATTAACGGTAAGCAGGTGGTAATAGTGTTGACAATCACTCATTCATTCATCTCTATCATCATCAGAAAATCACAAGTAAAATTACCTTGAGCACCATGAACAGTTTTCGATGCGTTGACGAGTGGAACCAACCATAAACATGCAGCAAAAATGTGCAAAAGTTATTATTATTCACGACGGAATATTGTACAGTACACCACCGCTGTTTCAGTGAATAATGTCAATTTGATGTCAAATCATCATCAATATCTAAAATATTTGAATTCATTATAGTTTCTTACAGCAGCAGTAGTAGTGTGCTCAGTGTTTTATTTCAATTTTCTATTCCATGAAATGACAAAAACATTGACAATTGACTAGTTGAAGAAGATTGCTTTTATTATTGGTGAATCACGAAGACTAAACAAAAAGAATAACTAGGTATCAGAATAATATCTAGTATTTTAAAGTACAGAAGAAGAAAGGGATGAACGATTTCTCTATGTTGCCATTGTTTGTTGTATAGAAAGAGTCGTCGTCTCGTTTGTCGTTTGTTTGTCGTTTTTTCTCTCCTTAACTATCATGTACAGTTGCGCATAATAATCATCACGACATGGTCGCTCGTTCGTTATGGCTCCCACGCGACCCAAAGCGCTTTTTAAAATGCTCCTTTCGTTTACTTGATAATTTATGAGTGTGCATTATTGTGAGCTGTTGTTAAATATTGTGTAAATATCATTTATAGCAATAACCGCACTTTTTGAATGAATGACAAGAGAGATGAAAGCATAGACAATGATCCATGTGAATTAATTATTACTATTTTCATTAAGTTTAATGCTATAGCTAGCTCAATGAACTGTGTATTACGTAGTACTACTACTCACTACTCATTTGCACCCAGACGTTACGCTGCATTATATTATATATAATATATCAGCAGAATGTCAATATCAAGTTTACACTTTTGAAGTTTGACTCGTGTCGTATCTACTGCAAGGCATAAATTCTGAGCGTCTACATAGAGTCAGTGGTTAATTATGCTGTGTGGTGGAACGACGTTTCACTACTCTGCTGATATTTAAATATGTCTTAACCAGAGTCTGGCTTCTACTATCACTTATTTCAACTCCGAATTTTATTATGGCATGCCACTATACAGCTTTTGTAAAATAAAGCATTGCCTTGTTTTACATGAAATGTGTTTAGGTATGCCAGAATTTTCTCTTAAGGTCCATGCTCTTGAAAATTCGAAAGAGACATTCGAAGTAAAAGCCATTAGGTATTGTAATGTCAAACTAGTGGAGTATTTTCAACAAGTGCAAGTTACATGCGGAAATGTAAAGGTCGCGCAACGGCGATTCGTTACTGCTAATAATAATAACAGTAACAGTTGCTGGCCACGTTACTGAATAGATTTTGCAGCATCTGCTTGAATACATGTATGTATAACTGCAGCAAAACTGTAGCAATTTTATTTTGTGAAAGGATTCGTTACAGTTTTGTTTAAAAATGAAAGAGATGCAAACTCTGTGTCCATTTATGGCATAGCCGAAAGCTATATCAAGTTTGCAACAGATATATGCTGAATAATAAAAGAAACAATTTTTTATTAAAGGCAATACGTAAATATGGAAGAAGGAAAAGCGATTGTTGAATATAAATAATACGAAATGAAATGGCTTTTGTACAAATGACAAACTGCGAACGTCAAGAATGCTATCAATTTTGAACGATATTGTTATTCTCATATTATTATAATCTTGCCTTTATCTGTCAACTGTGATTGAAAATAACATTTTTTACAATATTTTTTTTCAAACAACAGCGTACATCGTAATGGTCCTCATTTGCATATACATAGATATTATCTGCTCTAATACGAATATAATGACAATAAATTACGAGCACACTTTTTTTCTTATGCGCGTTCGCTCTATCTGTTTTTTCAACAAAGCATTAAAAGAAAACAAAATGTATACATTTGCAACGCAATACTGTAATCATGCTTTATTTACGGTAAAGCGACGGCGCACCTGCCTTACTGAATTATACTGTGTCGGCAGGGCAAAAGGCTGTGTGCAAACAGCAGTCTGCACTCTGCAGTTATCTATTTAATTAAAAAGTGAATGTTGTGAGTATATAAGCTGCTATGAAAAAAGATGCAGTTTCGAATGCACACACGCATGATGATATATAGGCACTGAAGTCACTAATTTGATAGATGATTACCATAAATGTGATAATTCAAACTAATATCACAGGTTTTAAGAAAATTCTTCTATTCCCTGATTACAACCAGCTTAACTTTCCATGATCAAATAAATATAGTAGTAGCAGCAGCAGCGGCGGTTACTATACTGCACACTCTCTTCACACACTACATGCAACATGTTATTATCAACTTTGTCATCATCATGAACTTGACTTTCTCGTTTTTTTCTGTCAACACAACACACACACATTATTGCAGACAAGTGAGAATTTTAAGAAAATGCGAGAGAGAACATTCTCCTGAGCTAAACTACTCTGCACATTCCAATGATTAAAAAGTGTCTACTTATTTAGTTCCTTATTATTATCGGATGCATATTGTGTGACTAGTCACTCGTACGTGAAAATTAGCCGTTTTGCTTACTTTTGTTGACAGTGTGTAATTAACATTGACGACTAATTTACTCATATCGTCTTCACACCATAAAAATTGTATCATTCACAGCAGTAGCAGCAGCTTCTTTTTTTAGTGCGTCGACATTTACAAGGCGAAAGACTAGACGAGCGGTAAGACTGCTTTAGTTAACAAACCTGCTAGAATCCAAATAGTTACAAAGAAATTTTTATTATTGAGGAAAGGATGAGTCAAGTTTTACTATTTTCTAGTACCACTAACTATAGTTGTTCTAAACAAGTAAAAACTTTCCTTTTTTGCACTTTTAAAGCCACATATTATACATAGGTATATAGTAGCTCTCTGGTCTGGCATGCTTTGTAATTTGAAATCCTTTCATTGCTGCTACAAACTTATAAATATTAATAGCATTAATTGCTATAATCACGTAAAAGCAGGGTCTAACAACAACATGCGCACTAAAGTAATAAGCGCATACATACATATTTTTTAAACTGCTTTTTTGAATGTGTGGGTTTACCTGTTTTTTAGAGACTTGTTACTGGTAAAAACTGAGGCAAAGAGATGAGGAGAGAGGTAATAAAAATCAAACCATAACAGCATCAGCATACCTATTTGAATATACGTGAATGCATGACCATCCCTTGTCTTCCTTGATGTTTTGGTAAAGTAGAAATTGGAAATTAGCCGCTGACGAGCAATTTTGTGTTTATAAAAAAATTTGGACTGCACAAAAAGCTATGTACAAAATACCACTACATATATATTAAACAGTAGTATTTTTAGCGTGTATGTATGTAAGCGTACATATCTGCATATTATATTCACTTGTGTAGTCCGCGCCGCAGCTCAATAATGGTTTCAATGGAAAATTATGGGAGTGATGATTATGATACGGTTCTTAATTTTACGGGATTTTTTGTTTATTCCTATAATACTTTGAGATAATATTTGTACCATTTTGTTTATGTAATCACGGATATTATACGCTGCTGTCTCTCTTCGTTTTTGATTCATGTATCTAATTTCATAAAAATTTGTAAGTTCAAATAGGCAGTTTACAGCAGCAGTCGAAAAAAAAACGGATGTAGACTTGCTGCATTTTTTAATAAGAAGATTATTGACTAATTCCTGATGCACCGGAGAAGATACATTAAACAATAAATTTATCTAATTTCTTCAAGCTTTTCAACTTTTTGACTATTTCGTGCAGATGGTATCTCAAGATAGATTCGCGTTGGTAGGCATATATAGGGATGCCTATTTGGTGTACAAGTTTACGCTACGCACCTAAAAACAAAACGATTTCCGCATGCTCGGCAAAAAGAGATGAAAAAAGCCCTTATCTAACCTTACGTTATACCCACTACATATTATTGCGCTCGTGCATTACTAAATTAAATTCATACGGTTACGTGTTTTAAAAGTTACTAGATGGCATTTTTATTACTTGCATATGAATGAATGTATGTGTATATTACGTGTAAATGGACAATTTTAATAACGTGTAGAATCGGTTACTGTTACTACTGACCAAAGAGACTTTTTGGCTTTGTTTATCAGCAGGGCGCTGTGTGTCGGTTTAGCTGGTGGTCGTGCCTTTTTGCAACAGACTAAAACTTTGCCTCGCCTACATTTTTACTGTGCATTTTTCCTGGCTCATGCGTTCTTGAAAATCATGCTAATAATGCCACACCTGCTTCATAAATTACAACAACGGCAGTGATAGTAGTAGTTGTTTGAAGTCTTCTAAGCAGTGCCATATTATGTATATTAGCACCTTAAAGCTATGAATTTCAAGCAGACAAACTAGTCAAGACAATGATATCATGAACGGTGCAACGTAAAGTTTTGAATGAAAACATTGAAGCCTTTCACATCGTCTGTAGTAGAAGTGTAGTTTTAAAAACCTTTCTTAAAATACATTACTAACAAGAACGCGATGATGAATGTGAGCACAGAGCCAAGGAGCGTTACGCTATAGTTAGTTATGAGTGTATGATGATGACTCGTTTTCAGTTAGTTGGTGGTGGTACTGATTGTCTTGTTGAAAGGCTTATTTAAAGAAGAAGAAGAAGAAAATGATCAATAAACAGCCAAAAAAATTACCACCTGAGCACTATTATATCAGTACTTTTTGTGCATAGATGATGGTTGCACAGACAGACAAACAATATAATGTATTATAATCTTTATTAAAAAATATAAGCTGCGTTAAGAGCTGTAATGATATTTTCGCAGATTCAAATTATACTTTATTTCATTTATACAAATTGATATTATACTCAATTCTTCTTCCCTTCTCAAACCAATTGAAGGTAAAAGTAGGCACGTAAATTATCTAGACGGTTTATTCTTACTTAACTTTGCCTGTAACGCACTCTCATAATATACACAGGATCTTTGCATAACATTCACAATTGGCATGAACTGGATGGAATACAAATACAGTATTAATATGTACATCTAGGTGAATTCCGGAAGTCACCAGTTCTCTATACTTTTTTTTATCAAGGTGAATAAAGCAGTAAAAACAAATAGCAACTAGTTAATGTTTTCTTGGTATAGGGACATTTTAAAAATATTTTCTATTGTCAGTAATGCACGTTCCACTTCCATTTTTACAGACAAGTAACAGGACTCTCATCATCACCATCATAAAATGGTCGCAAGTAGAACATATTTTTTTAATCTAAAAAAGGTACATACGTCATCGATAGGCATATATTGATATTAAAATATGATAGATATTTAAAATTAACTTTTTGTGCGTCAGAGCTAGATATATGTAGTTGGTTGTATACATAACGGTAATGTAAATTTTTGCACACTCTGTAAGCATTGACTTTTTTTAGCAGGTAGAGTGTGAGATGACATAATAATTATATAATGTATAAATACATACGTTACATTAACAGTTTATTTTTTTTTCATTTGAAAAACGCACCATGTCGGAAGTTCTATGAAAGAAGAGCGGTTATGTAAAGTAGACAAATAGAATAGAAAAGTATAAGAGGACGTACACATCTGTCTCTATAATTCAGTTTTCTTCAACATAATAATCTTTTATGATTGCTTGCTGCTGTTGCCTGTATTTTACTCGTAACACAAGACTTGATTTAATTGTTCGCAAAAGACGATTCTGTAAAGACGACAGGAGAAGGGCGAGGCAAATAAAAGAATAAAATCTCTACCCATTTCACAGGAGTTGTTAAAGTTTCAAGGAAAGGAAATGGCATGTATTATTATTGTGATGTTTACGTAAAACATATACAGAGCATTTATTACGTATGGTGTGAGTACATATGTGTGTAGGTAATTAGTATAATATGTAATTTACAAGAAATATGGAGGAAGTTTGATGCTATTTCAAGTCTGACTCAACAGCTTTTTCTGCCTTGTTGAGGGCGTCGAGCAAAGTTTATTTTTTTGAAAAAAAATAATTGTCTAAAATAAATGCAAGTGTAACAACAACGCATATATAGACTATATATAAGACTTTTGTATATACATAATAATAATTGTCAGCACTATAAACACGTAGACACGTTCAAATTTGATGTAAATGAAATTAGAGAAGTGATTACGCAATTCTTTTAAATTTTAAACGGTGCACGATTAAAAAGATGATAAATACTCGATAGCATTTGAGAGGCAAGTACGTACATCAGCCATGTATCGAAATTGAAAATTCTTTTGAAGTATGCAAGCACGCGTGTGTCTGGTTCATACGTACATATATGGGATTATTATGACAGTAGTTGTTAAAAAGGGCATGACAATCATCAACAAAGAAGTGTAGTAGCGCTGTGATATAGAGAGAAAAATCTTATAATTTTCTCCTAATTTGGCAGCAAGTTTAGCTGTCAATAATATATGCCCTGTTATTATATTGATTGATGACGGTTTAAAAGTCAAAGTAATTTTTAGCACTGCTTCTGCTGGTAGTGTGATTAGGTAGGTAGATTGTTGCCATTTGAAGAAATAGCACACTTTATAAACACAAGAATCAATGATTATTAGTGGAGGGCGAGAACGTGCCAATTCTGTAGGAACACTTTAAGTTGAGTGCACGACTGTTTTGACAGAGTAATCACCTCCGTTTAAGTACAGCTTTCAACATTTAACGATGCAGTTGATCTATTTAGTTCCAATTTTGCATAACTACCTACCCATCATATTTCTGGGTTTCACTATTGTTGTTGCTAAATACTAAAAAGGAATTATGCCGTGATGGCTTCAAAGCAGCAGCATTGTTTTATCGATCAGTTATTGAAAATATCATCGAAAAGGGCAGAAAAGTGGCGTGAAAAGGGTGTCAAAATTATTATCTAATACGAATAAAAATAATCGCAGGCGAGTTAGCTAGCTATTGATGGTGATGATGATTATAACTGACAATAATAATAACAACAACGAAAATGAAATCGCATTTTCCTTTCAATCACAAAAAGCTAATCACATTTTTGCTCTGCAAATGCTGCTGCTGGTCTGTTAGTCGACGCAGGCCCTATAGTTGAATAGCAAAACTCCAAACATGCCTTTTATCTGCACAATCTTTTAGCATTCAAAAGTACAAGCATGGCGTGGTCGTATAACTTCATATTCAATTTTTAAACTTCTGTCCTCGTAAATTGGAAGGGAAGAATGTTTGTTGCTCCGTGTGCTTTGAATTTTTTTTCTCCGCCTACTACAGCGGGTGGCCGGTCAACTCGACGCAGCAGTGCAATTGTAATCAAACGTTGCGACTCGAAATCGTGACTCAGAACGTCGTGAGTTGAACTAGATTAGAATTTTCGTAAAGAGACTCCATGCCAGTGGAGCCAGGCATGGAGGAGAATTGACTATCATTATCTTTCTCTACTACACATATACATACATACCATATTATTATATTATTACGCAACAAAACGCACTGAAATAATATCAAAATGACAATGTGCGTTCGAAATACATATATACGTACATACATATAAAGAGGATGAATGCTAGATTTGGGTTTGAAATCATTTTTATGCCGTGGCTCTCAGCAAATGTGGGCATTCAGATATTGTGGAATGCAAGAATAATTATAAGCGAAGCAACACATGCATGGCCTAAAGAAATTGAAGCCCTCAAGCTTTACTGTGTAGAGAGATTACTTTTTATTGTGGCAATATCTGAAACAAAAAGAATTATTATTATTATTAATGATTCAGATATGAAATAATTAACTAAAAATTTCACAAAATTCAAGATTGGACAATATGAATACAATTCTCACAATATTATTATATGGACATAAATGAATTGAGAAAAGTATAAGCTACTTAAAATTTTCTTAACCACAATCAATCATCTCATTATATAATTAATCACGTTTGTGGGCGACATTAAAAAAGTACCTATCCTTTTTTTAAACTGTTGGAAAGGAAAATATATTAGATTTTAGTTTAGCTTTTTCTTTAAATTCAATGTCTTCAAAAGAATGTTCACATCAAACACCCGCAACTCTTTGAAAAATTTTAAAGAAGAATTTAACATTCATTTTTATTTAATGCAACATTGCTTTTTTGCACTTCTTGTTTTGTCTTGTATAGTAACTGTATACAGAGCCTATAAATGTACATTGGTATGTGTATAATGCCTCGTAATCATGATGCAACTTGCAATAATAATATTGTTGCTGATCATCAGAGCTTTGTTTAAACTTGATATGGGAGTTGCCAAAAACTGTTTTGGTGAGTAGAGAGATGTAGTGCATGGTACACATTGGTTCACATAGGAAAGTAAAACCACATCATGATGATAGTAAAAAAAAGTTTTGGTTTGGGTGAAAAAGGGAGACGATTATAGTATAATTTTCAAAATCTAATTACATGCTAAAATTATATATACGTACATACATACTATCTTATGCATCCAATGAAACATCAGGTGAAAAAAACTGTCTTGAGATATTATTAGATGGTATTAAAATTACAAAGGGATTACACATGTAAGTAAAACCAAGTGTGACAGATATTCGAATAACATGAATTGGCAAGTATAGCGAGTGGAATCAAAAAAGGATTTCACTTTCCATAATTTTGGGCTAACTTTAATTTTATTGTGAGAGCATCAGTTTTTTAAAAAATATGCATAGGTAAATACACGTTATTCTTTCAAACTTAAAATACTGTATAAAAGATGATGATACACAAAAAGATTAATAAAACTTTGTGCTTTATCAACATTGAATTTTACGATTTATTACTACTTGAATTAAGTTGTAAAATGAAAATTGTAAGATTAAAAGTTGCAAGTGTATATATTATATAAGAATATGTAATTTTTATTATAGATAGGTGTATTAAAA
>JAHZMT010002345.1:0-15040 GCA_027743785.1 Sinhomidia bicolor
CTTGACATGACTGTATTTACTCACGCAGTTGGAAAATAAACACTGACAACGTTTTTTTATATCATTTAAAAATAAAGCACAAACCTGAATGGGAGAAGACATCTACAGAACCATTGAAATTCATTTGATTCTGATTCTAGACATCACAGCAATATCAACTCAGGCTAATAGTTAACTTTGTACATAATGAATAAAACTTGCAAGTAATTACAGAAAGCAAGAAATGTCTATTTTAATATTTTTTACTGGTAAATTTCACGGTTCTTTGAAATTCACAAACAAGAATAGGTACATACATATCAGACCTTGGGAAAAGTAAGTATACAAATGTATCAGTATATCAGAGATTTCAAATACCTTAATTGTCACGTGATAATATATCTATTTAGTTTAAGTATATTAGGTATGACATTTAACTAAAAATCGCGTTTGCTGTTGAAATGGTAGCGAAATCGAAGAAATAAATGTAACATATTGTAATCAGCAGAACATTTTCTTCTAAATTTGATTTTCCACGGATGGTGAGAGAATATCTAGAGGTACATAGTTATTCATCACTCTTTCCTGAAGTTAAGAGAAACATGTATATTATGTTACAAAAGGGAGTCATCAATTACACCTGCGTTTTGTATTTGGTCTAAAAAATATGACCACGTCTGCGTCTTAATATTAAAAACTATTGTACAGGAAGAGAACAATGAACTTTTTGGTGCTGCTGTTACAATGCTTCAGCCCAGCCTATTTTTGTGTGACAGGTGGTGAAGTCAAAAGATTCAATATAGACCACCTACCTTCAAATTGTATTTATCAGCCTTGTTTCCAAACTTCAGTTTTCACCTTCACTATCTGCATCTATGTATGCCACAAATTTTGTCTGAATTTTAATTTAGACGTACAGTTAGCTATTAAAATTGTATTACAAAATGGGTGTCGGAGTTGTAAAGTTTTCAGCTTGACATGGCTTACTCCTCACGTATTTTGTAATTGTCTGCTATAATAATAGTCAGCTGCGTCTGAAGAAGCTAAATGGGGATGAGCATGTTTATTTTAAAGCTTATAACGTATTAAGACAGTTTATTTTTTTGCTAACCCGTTTTTGAATCACCATCTTTATCAGGTTTGCTAGTGGTAGAATAATATGCAGTTTTTTGTTTGTCATTTAAAACAAGTTTCCAAGAGTTTGCAATGTAAGCCAAATACAAAGCTTTAGATGCTTGACACAAGTTAATTCAGCAAGTTTGTCTTGCAAAATCGTGAGGGTAGTTGACAGAAAAGAAATTAGGCTTAATAAAATACGCAGTTTATATTCATTTTAAGAAAACTCGAAGAACATAATAATATACATAGGGGTATAACAGTACCATGTGTGCGCTTACCCGAGCAATACACCTAGAACTTGTAATAACCAGCATGTCATCTTCTTTGCACTGTAAAATGGGATTAATTTTGATCCATCAGGGCGTGAAATAAGTTTTGTCCTTTTTAAAACTGTGACAAAATAACTAAAGAGATTATATTTTCCCTGATGCATACGCAAGTCTTTTGTCTCCTTCTCTTTTCCTCTCTCTCTCTTTCTCTCAGACCCTTTTTCTCATTTACATCCTACAAACTTCTTCCAGCATTGCAAAAAAGTGTCTGAAAACCTTATTATTACATACAGCAACTGCTGGAGTCATCTACGTTGAAAACGATGGGACATGCTATGCCACTTTACAGTAATGAGTTTGCGACTCCTATACAACGTCTTGATGTCTTTGCAAATTATCAGAAGCAGCTTCTGATTTAAGAGCGAAGCAGAACTTTTCTGTTTTTTCTTCTTCTTCTCGTCATTAGACAATTGCTATCTCACTTTATGTATTAAAACGCCGACAACTGGGTTGACGATCTCATGCATGGTTGGTTTTTTTTTTAATCACAATTGAAGTTTTTGTTTCGTGGTCATATCCACTTTTGTTCACAAAATTCAAGCTTTTCTCAAAACTGTTTCAATACAGAAAAGTTCAAATGGAATTTCCTTTCGTCTCGGAAAGTTCGGAAAAAAGAAGGACCAGCAATAAAGCGACAATCAAATTAGAAAAAGTCATACGGCCAGCATATAGTCTTACAATGTTATAGGTGAACATTTACAAAAAAATTTATTGGTCTTTTTCCCGACAAGTTTATGTAATTTCCTTGATTAGTTTTTCTTTTTTACGACTGCTTGTTAACACAATGTGCTAAGTGGATGTGATTTATAGGATTGTTATTTTTAACAATATTTTTATATTATTATTATATGTAGGTATACCTATATATGAATCCCATTGGGTATTAGACGCCAACCAAGTGTCCATATACAGACTTCCTTTGATCAATTTTCATCAAGTTACTTTTGTTTTTATTGCTAAATCATGCCTCTGTGAAATATAATGAGGAGAAAGAATGTGTGTGTGGATTGAAGTTGCACATTTCCTCGTATGAAATGAAAAGTATAGAACGCAAATGAAAGAACTCTCGAAAGCATTTAAGATAAGTAATTTTCCAAGTCGTCAACCGGAGATGGTTTCCTTTACACTTTTGGGTACAATGTAAGTAATGTACAAGGTTATGCATGAAATTTCAGAAGCGTAACGAAAACAGTAGGACTTTCTCATTGTTATGTAAGCACAGGCACACACTATCGACCAAGCGATCAGTGAAACATGGATCCTTCTTGGCTTTTTCCCTCTTCCGGCCACGGCCAGCAGTAGTAGTGGTTTTTAAGGACTAGTAGAGCAGCAGAGTGGAGAGTGCTTCTTCTGGAAGGAGTAATATCAAGTATGCTAAACACTTTAGCTATCGTACATGCATGGTAATGAAGTGGACTTCATCTCCTGAATAATTATTATTATGTAATTTGAGCTAGAAAAGGAGGAAGTACAAAAGAGAAAATGGTTTACAGATAGGCTGTGTGTGTGTGAAGGTATGAGAAACAAGCATGTTGTTTGTAGATATACGACGAAATAACGAATACATATACTCAAATGCCAAAAGTAAAAAAGTCTGTATTTCCTGGAAAAGCAATAGTGGGAAGAAGTGGTGGTAGATCTATTCTATTTTAACTTGGTATATAAATTCATTAACTTGTACATAGGTGAAAATGCTCTCCGAATTTGAAGTTGCATAATTCTCATATTATCCATACATGTGAGAAGCACTAAGTGGTCTAAATAAATAAGTAACGTTACCAGTTCATCAACCAGAACTCTCAGCGCACAGTAAATTATTTTCTGTACAACGCTCTTTATTTTGGTGATCGTGTTTTCTACAAGAAAGGCAGGAAAAATATTCATGGTGTAGAAAGGCATATGTATATGTACGTAGGTAATCTTCCAATTATTGCAGAGTAAAAATATAAATGGTACAAAGGTAACTCCTTTCTCGGTTCATTAGTCTCTATTTTTTGGAAGAAAGTAAACCAGGCTTGATTTCAATAAGTAATGCTTTAACATTCTCTTCTACAAACAGGCAAGTAAATTAGTAATTATATACCTATTTTTCAGAAAGAGAAAATGGAAGATATGATGTGCAAATGCAGAGAGAAAGTGTATAATGTGTGCATTAGTATTATATACTATCTGCTTTTGCATTTTACTCTGGTTGTAGTAGTAATAGTAGTACGAACATAAGTATTTCTGGTTTTTTATTCATTTTACTGGGTATTCATATTGTATGAATGAGCATTTGAGCAGTCAAGTGGTGCTGGATGGAAAGAGTGAAAATTACAGCTATGAGAACAATGGTGTAACTTTCACTGCTATTATTAGCACTACCTCCACTTTCTTTTCAAGATTGCCCAGAATCCCTAATCCAGTTCGAAAAGTTTAGAGAGGGCACAAAAGGAACATATAAACACATACATATATACTCTTATTCAAGCGGTGGTGTATGTATATACGGACAGGTTGCAAGCAACTGGGTGTACGGATATTTTCAGCTATCAACAAAAGTAGTACAAGAGTTTCAACTTCAAACAAGGTTTACGCATCCGGTATGATAAAAAACACGGCGTAGTAGATACGTTTTAGCATTCTCATCATCACTAAGCAAGTTCCATAATGACAATGGTAATGCGCTTCCACTACTTAACTATGTTAATACGAATAGAATTTCCATCATCATTCGTAATAATCAGCTATTTCACTACTTTACGACTTTTATGGGTTTCCGCTTCCACTTTCATTTCAATCTAATCTGCTGCAAACTCTGAGTTTAGCAGAATCGTCTGGTCTTTCTTTTATCTGCTCACGGCAAAAATGCAAATTATATGCGCCCAACGTACATGCACACTTTTCATATACATTATATGAATACGTGATGCGATCTCTACAACAGTTACAAGATTTTAGATCTCCCCATCATCGTACCAACACCATGAAAATAAGTAGTCTTCAAAAAACTGTAAACATCTTCCCTCTCTTCTGAATCTCTGCTTTTGGTAAAATGGCAATTCTCAAAATGCTGAAATCTCACGAAAATCGGAAAGTTTGCTTTTGAACTGGTTTGATAT
Organism: Sinhomidia bicolor; assembly: GCA_027743785.1. NCBI lineage: Eukaryota > Metazoa > Arthropoda > Collembola > Entomobryomorpha > Entomobryidae > Sinhomidia > Sinhomidia bicolor. Next base: position 4,529 of record JAHZMT010002345.1, read on the forward strand.
CGTTTTGTATGCCGACAGCGTCCTTAATGCTGATCCTTTTTTTTTTTTAAAGTAGTAGACACATTTGCATAATATAGCAATATTGTGATTACTGTCAGGAAGATAAGTATGCTCCTTCACTCCAATATAAATGTATCTTTTTTACAAGCTTAAAGTTTATATAGGCTGCATATTCTGTTCTTTCTAAATGCTTTCCTTTCTGCTCTTTGTTCCTTCGTTGTTGTAATAATAAATTATATGCATTCCTTGCTTCTGTCTCGCTGTGACTGTGATCTAATTAACGTTGACTGTACAAGTACATAATTTATTTGGCCTGACGTAGGAACGTAAAAGAAACCATGTGTCGTGCGTAGATAGTTTGATTGACTAATTGCCGTGGACTGCTGTGGAATTCAAAAGAGCGTGAGAAAATATTCCAGTGATTAAATAAATATATATATTATAGGTATATATACATAATTATTGAAGCATTTACACATTGCCACTGCTGCTATGTACAAATCTTTTGTACATACATCACATGTTAGAAATTAAATTGATTAAGTATAGTGCAGCATGAGAGGAACCAGTTGGTTGTTGGTTTTTCGTTGTAATAGAGTATTCTGAAATCATCATCGTTATTTCTAAACATGAAGGATAGCTTATATAGCATATTAGACACATATCACTACCACCTAACAAAAATCATGTCACTCAGAATGAAATAGCTATAATGTGAGATGCAGGTGGGTGCAGACTGCCAAACGAAATTGTGTAAAAATTCTCATTCTCATTTTCCCACTGCTAAAATGTAAGTTATGTGGTGTGTACCCTCGTCGTGTGAAAAAAAGGAAAATTAATCAGACTTTTCCCCAAGGACAAGGTAAAGAATATTTGAAATTATATGCATGTTGCCGAAATGACTATAACTAGTCATAGACTACATACAAACACATGCAGGTACATTTATATTTTTGCACACATAGTTGAAACAGTTGAAAGGTGTGATAATGAAAGATATCAAAATTACACGTTGGAACGCATTTTCAGCATTAGGGCAACCATACATATTATTATTGCCGTTATCATTTTCATTTTGTAAATGTGTATAAACTTACGTTTCAGGGAATTATGTAAAAAAACAATTATCTGATTACCTAACCAAAAGTTCCAACGGTCATTTCTACACTATATTATTACCTTTTTTATGTAGCTTGTATAAAGTAAACATTGAAATTGATTTTACCACTCTGGGGAGTAAAATAGCTTTTACATTTCATAAATATGCACAACGGGTATATTGCATTTGAAAAAAAGCTACAAGAGCAAATTATAGTATCATTAATGTAGGGAAATTCATCAGTTTGCCCATTTCAAATCAACCCTGTTTGTAAAGCATGGGAAAGCAATAAGAAAAAAAGTGAAAGCAGACACCATAAAAGTTAACTTTCAAATGGAAAATATGTGTTATTGTGATCGTAAAATTTTGGACTGAACAAGCAGTTACGTCGACCACACAACAGTGCAATATATATGCCTATACTACTTTGAAGCTTTGCATCATACATACGTGCTTTTGGATTCTAGTTTTTTTCCATTACTTGTGTGCGGTGTCTGTCTATTGGGATGGAAAATGTAATGAATGCCTGAGTGAAAAGAGAGTAATAATAATGTCCTTATATGACCACACTATACATTGGAGTAGTATGTATATTGTACTGAATAGATTTGTAGAGAGTGTGGAGCAAAAGTTATTTAAAGCTTTAACCATGCGCTTTATATTAAATGGAGCTTTCTCCCTCTCACTCTCTTCATCTGACACTACCTCCACCAACTTTCATTTGTAAATAGAAGCATATAAATGGAGAGAAGAAAAAAGCACTCGTCATTTCCTTCCAGTTGGTTGGTGGTAGGCTATTTGGCAAACTTAAATATTATATAGTATTATTATTATTGTATATGTACACATGGACTTTTGCTCAAATTACGAAAATATACGATACATGTACACAAATAATATTCAGCCATGTACATGAAAACTACACAATAAAAATCATCATGATCTTTATGATGATATTGAAAGTATCGAAACTTGGTTCTGTACGTACGTACAACGTACACACATCCATTTTATGTGATTGCAAACACACGTGCCCATAAATTACAAATTGCATGACATTTACTACAGATGCTTACATGGAGCATCTCTTCTCACGAAACAGCTGGACGAGTGGGAAATGTTGCGAAAGAGAAACTGAACTTCATCTCATTCTCATAGTTTGAGGGTAAAAAAAGTAAAAGTGAGGTGGAAGCACATACATGGAATGAGATAGAGTTGGGATGGATATATATATGGAAATAGTTACTATTATTGGTGGTCTGCGTTTCCTCTGCTTCTGGCAAACACCAAATATTTGTATGAGCAGTAGAACAAAACAGTGGCGTGGGGGTGATATGATATTAAGAGGAGAAAACAGAGAAATGGAAAGTGAAAAAGAAGTGTTATGTGTGAGGAGCATTGCCTGCGTTAAAACGATTGTAAGTAGATGAGTTTTATTTCTTTGACCTCATCTTTATTATTACATACTCATTGAGTGTATAATCATATGACTGACTGACTGACTATACGGAGAGATTGTGTGTTGCTGATCATGCATTGGTATTGTTAGGCATGACAAGGCTATATTGCATTGCCACAGGCTCAACCTGAGACATAAAGAACAACCTGGCATGGTAGAGAAGAGAGGCATGAGTAGGGTGTAGCAAAAGACTATAATATTATGAATTTTTGGCAATATAGAAAAACTCAAAAAAGAAATAGAAGCAGAGGCTGAACAACGACATGGTATTGGAAAGTGAAAGGAGATGGAAAAGGGAAGTAAAACTATTCTTCTTCTCATGATGCTTGCATACTTCCTTCAATTCTAAGAGGCCAAACATTACCACCACCCTGAATGAATGACTAACTAATATTGCATCCGCGCCCACTCCAGCACACATTCATTCATTCACACACTCACACGCAGGCAGTCAGTCAGTCAGGCATCCATTAGAGGCATTTCCTCTATTCTGAAAATAGATGTTTCGTTCATGTTGCACGTACGTACATGATAAAAGTCGTGGCAATAATAATAATAATAATATTCTAAAAATAAAAGTTACTTTCACTTTTCCTTGTCGTATTTTCTCTTGGCTATTTTGTGGATAAATGAGGGTAAAAAATTTTTAATGGTCATTCTATTCCATTCACATCCACGGCAAAGTTCTCACTGAAAACTCATGCATTCACTTTAGACACTCTTCCTCCCTTTCGCTCCCTTGACGGTGAAAAGAATGGTGGTAAATGTAATACCAGCCAGCAAACAAAAGAAAACCAAACAGTTATTATTCGGGTTTTTATTGCACACATACGTAAACAACACGTACACTGCAAACTGCAGTGTGTATGCATATAAGCTTTGAAACTGATATCCTATATAAAATTCAGTCGGTACGTACGCATTCATATTATATAAGGCAGAGACGTATCTGCAACAGGATATTTATTTAAGTGTTGTTATTCCAGTGGTTTTCCCTTCAGTTATTTGGCACCACTACCACAAAACATTGATAGCTGGTGTTGTCGTTTCTCCCGTGAGGATGTTCATTCACATTCTATTACAGTTTCACCACCACCAGCACCACCACTGTGCTGCTACACAACTGCCATGTATATAGTCAATGAATAAATGACAGTGGAGAAAACTTGACTCATTTGTTATCAAGCCAGATAATATTTTTGATATATGCTATATTGTAATTTATATATACGTTTAGTTTTTTTTCGTAAACGTAACATGTGTAAACAGACTTATCATCATCAGTAGCAGGTTTGGTTGGAAGGACGTTGCTTTTGTTATATTACATTCTTGAAAAATCCCTTCTCTTTTTATTTACAAGACCAAATCAAAATAATTAATAAAAAGAGCGTTACATTTTTGAAAGACAGGTCTTATCACGTTGATAATATTTGAAATATTACGTGGTGATGGTTTCAGCCTTGAAGGTAGCATTTTTTGCAATGAAGTGTGATGTGACTTTACTTTTACTGATAAGAAGAAAGTGATCACATATATACTTTACTTCAATGTATGCTATATAAGGTTTTTCAATACAATGTAAGACCGTATATATTTTATACGCACAAGTAAAAAAAGATACAATCTTTACGTATAAAAGTACTACCATGTACTAAAGCGTGATGAACTCATGTCAAGATAGTAGAGGAATGATTAACACAAAACTTTCTTAAATCATGTCAGAAGCTAATGCAGCACAATACCTAGCTTATACTGTTATGTACTGAATGACGCAGTATTTTTGTGTTAACAAGAGAGAATTTCAGTAACACATCTATATACACACTGCACTCTTATATCCTGCAGCTAATGTGACTGGACACCGACATGATTTATCATCCGTAACGTACACCAATTTTGCGTTTCTTCTACATCTTACTACTTGGCTGAGTTATTATTTGATACATCCGAAGCAATCAGGAGTGAAATGTACAAAGGCAATTTGAATTTGATTGAAACAAACTATATATAAACGTGTTCCTTTTTTTGCCGTAATGGTAATAAATTGTGTACTAGTAATATTTTATTCAGCTTTAGGAAACTAATAAAATATTATATTTATATTTATTATTATTAGGACTAGTTTCCTTTTTTAGAAAAATATGCTTGAGAAAATTGTTGTATCTTTTTATATACCTAGTACACCTACCTATAATTTATATCTACAAACTAGTTCAAACTTTCCAATGAGGGCTCTATACTTTTTTCATTACATTTAATTTAACAAACGTTTTTATTTATTTTGTTTTTTTCTGAAAAAAATGTATCTTATGCACCGGAAATAATCTCTAGTGAATCGTTTTTCTGTGTGTTTGTGAAAGTCCAAAATGATTGTAGATTGTATACAGCATGTGTACAACATTGTTATTGAACACACGCGATAGCCATTAAAGAAAGAGATAAGGGGGAAAAGGGTCAGTATTTCATCCAAAAACAGCAATATAAACATACAGGCATCCACCTGCGATTGTGACAAGTTACTTTCGTTCTTACAACTAATGGATTAGTCAATGATGATGATGGTTATTGGTTATACAGTACACACCAAAACAATGCATGAGCATGCTTAGGTATATGTGTATAGTTTTTAAGCGAGTGGGCTACATTTTAAATTGATTCTTCACAAAATAACCGTATTTGAGCCAAACATCATTATACGGAAAATCTAAGTTTGCTACAAATCCTATCTATTTAATGAAATGGAAAGTAGCTTCCTCGCCAGCATCCGGTATAAGCAATGTCTTTTCTGCTGTTGCAAAATGCTACTACTGCTCTCTTTCGTTTCTTCACCATTATTTCAGAGATGTTGTAACAAAGGAATAGATGCCCTACAACAACGACAACGGTCGTAGTATCCAAAACTGGCATTTGTATGTGGCATGAGAGCGAGTAAATATATCTTTCTTTGCTACAACAAAAAAAGTGTCTCCTTTATTTTCTGCCTCTTTTATTTTCCAGAGAACGTACTTGTAATGTAATATTATTACAATTTCAGAAGCTTCTCCAAAATTACAGCACATTACTTGAGAGAAACGACGTGGAAAAACCTTATCTTCTGGAAAAATAATACGTCTTGTGTCTGCACACAAAGAGAGAATGGCAAAGGCACTAGCCAACTCTTCAATCCCAAGAGGCAAAAAGAAAATAGCTAATTCACGAGACTGTATATATAAGCATACCCTAATCTTTCCAATAAGACAATGATATTTCTCATAGTCAAAAAAACACATTTTTTGGTGATAAAAATAGTAAATACCTATGCACTATTCTCTCTAGACGTACGTATGTATGGTATGTACCTATTATTATCATGTTAACAAAATCGTACAGTTGTAATAATAATGATGACCGTGCATTACATAATATAATTATGGACGAATACCATTAGTAATACTAGCTGTATGTAACTTCATATTTAATGCTGGCACCGATCCTTATGTGGTCATCATTCATCATAATCATGAAGAACACAATGGTCAGCACTAGTATTGTCTAGAAAGGCAACACTCTACAAAAATGATACTAGTATCAAGTTATCAAGAATGAGTAGATACTAGTATGTAGTAGTATACACAGATAGCGTGAATTTTGGTGTAAAGAAACAATGTAACTTTTTGCTAGTAAAAGCGCAATATTATTTGAATTTTCCTTTTTTTAGATTTAATTCTACCCAAGGTTTTTTGGGCGGAATAAAGGGAAATACTAAAAAAACCCACATATAAAGTCATTTCAGCTTTTCTTGTTAAATAATGCCACGAAAGGGGAATGATCCTATAATACTATGTAAGTACTACCATCATAATCATTATTGCATGGTCTCAAGTGCATTACATTACACCACGGCTCATATCATTTCAGAATAAGATTGTTAAGTTTAATCTATCCGAAAGTAAAAGTACACATTCCAAACTCCATGGATTGTATCATATGGTAAACAAAGTCACATTTGTCTTTTTTGGAGAGTACAAAACTTATATATTATTACAAACAAAATAGTTGCATGTACAAATAATATTTTTTGTATGTATAATATTGAGAAAAGCGTTCAACCAAGTGTAAGCGCTACTTAAAGTATGAAAGAATAAAAAAAAGTTGATACAGTTATTCTTGGAAAATGTTGTAAGGTCGTGTCGTGTCACACAAAAGGAAAACTAAACGCTGGTACGTGTACGTACTTTTATTATTACTACGTGTAAAAAAGTATTGAAGCGCAATTTGATTCATTGCTCAACCAGCTCTTTTGTTGTCAGAGCTAGCGGAAAAAGACACACATTCCTGTATGTGCATACATACAAGAAACGACAGGACATGAATGCATTTCTTTCTTTCGACTTTTTTTCTCTTCTTCTTATTCTTCCTTCTTTTTAACGCTTTTCAGGTTTCATTTGTTTGCGTTTTAGAGTTTTTATTATTGCATGTCTAGAGTGTGCAAAGAGAACGGTGGGCGGATGGTAAAGGAAATGGTAAAGCACGAAGAAACCTAATATTCACTCACTCAGTCAGGGAGAATGAATGTTAACATTCTTGTCAGCACGTACAAGCAGCACAGCCTTCCATGTGGTCTATTACTTACTAACTCCACATATGTATTCTATATATCGTGCCAGATATTTGCAGAGAAATTTTTCTCTCACTTTTCCACTGGTTATCTCTCACTTTTCCACTGGTTACGGGCACAGTAGTACTACTACGAAAACCATGTTTTCGTATGCAAAAGGAATGTAATGAAGAACAAGCGAACCACATCGTATTACACAGTTTATTGTATAATTCACTCAACTAATAAGAAGAGTGATGATCGCAGCAGCAGCAGCATTGTCGTAGTCGTCACATTATCATGAAGTTGTGATGAGCTCATGTTTGTCTGGAAATGTTTTTATAAATTGCGTCTGTCGTTTGCTGTCTTTTGCTTATTTTAAAATTAAAAGTGATATCTTAACCAAAAGATAAGGGAACAAAAGAGAAAAAGAAAGAGCGTATACGTCATATTATGCTACGTAATTTTGAAATGTGGTTTAGATTTATGAAAAAAGTACTTGCATATTTTTATTTAAAAAATTAACATAATGAAATATTTTTAAAAGATTGCTGATTAATTTGTGTGAATTTTTAATAATATGTAATAATAGTTGCACACTACCATATAGGGTTTGTATTGGCCCAGAAAAAATGTAACAAGGTCCAGACAACTACTACTAGGTCAGCCACACCATACATGCTACCATGCTAGAATGTTAACATCATGCTACTTTTACATTCTGTAAACGTAAAACTTAATTTACTTCTGTCTGGAGACACGTGCAGTACAAATGGGCTGAGTAGCATTTCCACAAATGTCTTCGTTTTCGTTGTAAGCAACGTTACTCCATTTTCGGTTATGTGGCTGAATGTATCCGCGAAATGCAATTGATTTGAACAAAAAGAGACTCTTGGCACACATAATGACGTAGAAGCTGTGAAAAGTCAGCTACTTGCGGCTGGCTGGCTGGAAAATATACATACATATTCTCACCGCTTCATTTCTTGTGGCTTTAAGTATATGAATATGTACTGGTGTGAGTAGATAACCCTTGATAAAAATTATTTCAACCATGTTAAAAAAATGTTTTCATACTTTTCCTTAGAAAAATTTCCCTTATTCAGCACCGCAAACACACATGTCTCCTGGTAAAAGATTGCCCAATGCAATAGACTAGTACATGAGAAATTTCCGTACTTTAGTCTGTGCTACCAAAAAGGAAGAATCATTAACAACGGATAGCTCACGTAGAGTCATAAAACCCGTTGTCACTTTGTCACAATAGACCTTGGCAAAATGTGTAATCCTTCGCTTTTCTTTTGTTGAAAAAAAACTTCTGCTTTTTTTCTCACTAACAAAAAAGTACACTGTGTAATAATAATGATAGTCCATAATACCAAGTGCCAACTATACACAATCTTGAAGGCGCATACATATACATAGTAGTAGGTATTTGTTTAAATGATCATCATGAGAAAAAGAGGTGCAAAATAGGTCACAAATTTGAACTAGACAATGAGAGGACACGTCACGTAACAGTAACGATTTCAACACAGGAGATTTTAAAGACGAGTTTTTTTGGCATCAAGCAACGGTAAAGGATCAAGCGTATTTATCATGCATGATGGTTTGTGTCGTAATCTATTAGGTATCAACGCTAGTCTCTTTGGAGGATTAGTGAGTTGGTAATGGATGAGTATACTTTGTAGTGCCACCATCGTGCCACCGAAAAAAGATAAGTTTCGAAAAAAATGTAAGCAAGCATCCGGTAGATTTTGTAGCGGTAAGAAGCGCCAATATAACAGAGGAAGTGGTGTTAGTTGTGGTAGAAATAATATTTTTTTTGGTATAGAAAAAAAATCTTACTGCTGCTGAGTAGTGCTGAAGAAAGCGAAAAATCCTAGTTATCCTTAACCTTGTCTATGCGTCTCATTTATTATGTAGATAGGAAGTGAGCTTTCATGGGAGAGAAACAGAAAGAGTGAAAAGGAAATGGATGTTTTCTCCACCACCATCTTCTCCACTCACGTATTCCATCAAGGTTTCTCTCTCCTTTCACAAATGATCATTATTAGAAAGAGAGAGAGAAAGAAAACTACAACACACGACAACTTTGTTTGTCTAGTCTGCATACTTTATGCAGTGTGATGTACGTAGGCAGTGTTCAACGATGATCTAATAGTGAAATGCATTCATTAATGATAAGATTACTAATTTAGCTTGAACCTATTTAAACCATAAATCTTAATGTATCCCAATTTGGTGACGTATATAAGGTTCTAAGATAAGGTTTGACATACAAGCCAAGCCCTTTGAAGTCTGGTTGTGTAAACATTTGTATGTGTGTGTAAAGCTCAATGAAAAAAAAACATTTCTCTCTTTCAGCATTTCCAAAACAAACACGTTCCAACTTATTTAGGTATTTAGATTTCATGATGAATTAGCAAAGCTGTAGTTTTTTCTTTTGCTTGTTCATATTTTTCAAACATTTTCTGTTTAAATACATGTTACATACCTACGTACCCTTGTGCCGTGCCTCCTTAACAGCAAAGACAAAAATGCGGAAACGTTTTTTTTCTTTTCAATTTGATTTTTAGAAAATATATCCTCTTACAAAAAAGCTCTCTCATTTATCAGTTCTAAAATCTGAGTAGACAGCAGTCTTACATTTACAACTGACCCAATTTAGGCAAAACGTAAAAAAGAAAATGACTCTAAATTAACAGAGAATATAAGTTTGTACAAAAAGGAGAAAGTTGGTTGCGTACAATACCTATATACATATGTATATGTATATATTATCTATAAAACAGAGTTTAATACAATGGGTACGTTGTTCTTGCTCGGAAATGATTTTATGCTTACACAATTCACCTGTCGTGTCAAGAAAGAACAGAAAGTGATAGTAGTATGTATGACGAGAAAAAGTTGCCACTGGAAAGTTATTGTATTAAAACTAGTTAATATGTTGGTTGAATTGAGTGGTGGAAGTGATATGGCGTGGCGTGAGAAAAGTTGAATGCACAACAATGCACGTCTGCACGCATGGCATCATTCACACCGTTACTACTACTCCTACTACTTTTACTACATGTTTTATACATACCTGAGAGTGTGTCTACTGTTGTGTAATACACTTGTAAAATCATAAAGAAAAATCAGAGCGGAGATTGGCTGTGAAAAAGAAGCACTGTTGCAGAATAAAGTGGTTGCTTGTTGTTGGAACGGAACGTAATATGCCTTTGACTTCATTTAACAATGTATTATATACTGCACTTCCCCTTACGGTTATTACAAAGTTACAACATGAAGGTAAAGTTTGCAAATATCAGCAAGCAGCATATAGAGCTTTCCCAGAGTATGTGCGATATCGCCTCAATTTCTGATGTATTTATG
>JAHZMT010002346.1:0-11340 GCA_027743785.1 Sinhomidia bicolor
AACATGAGCAGTCAGAGAGGAACAGAGAAAAATTGAATGTTGAAAGAAAAGAAGGAAAAAAATAGAAATTTTGACGTAAAAATGTTTATCCTCAGAGGGGAATCCAGAAAAAGAAGAAGAAAAAAGTAGTAGCGGGTATTAAAAGCCAAACCGTCATCGGTATCATCATCATAAGCGTATATCTGATGATGATCAGGAGGATCATCATCAGATCAAGGGAACAAGCACTCTGGGCTCACTCACTGACTCACTCACTCCATGAAGCGGCACAAAACAGCACAATTCTTCTTTTTTCCCTACTTTATTGTTTGTTGAATGTCGATTGCATTTTTAGCCATCATGTAAGGATTAAGATATTGTGCTCAAGAGATATACATCAATTTTACTGATGATGATAGAATGAGTGGAGAGAGTCTCTGTGTACAGCAGACAGGTGGATAAGTGCATATGGAGTTGGATGGATAATAGCACAGCGTACAGAAACAAGCACGTTTCTTTATATACTTTTCAGCTTTTATGCTCATCTTCATCCTTTTGTTAAGGAGTGCGGAGTAAGCTACTTACTGATTTTACTCTGTTAGTCTGTGCTTCCGTCCGGTTGATGGACCATATCTCAGTAAAAGTTTTGAATTTCCAAATTTCGTTTTCTTTAATTGATTACCGATCATTATAGTTTGACTAAATTTTTTGCTTACCAATATCGGCTAATTTATCGACAGCCGCTAATATTTAAAACATTTTTGTTAAAACGATACAGCTCGGGCGTATGACATTTCTTACAAGCCGTTTAAGTTAACGATACAACGATTTCGAAATTTTTGACTATTTGCAATGCAAATATAATGTGTATTATTGCACTCCTTACTTATGGCTTCAATGGTGTATTTCTTCTTTTGCTACTTACTGAGCTCCTCACTCACCGCCACTACTTACCACTGCCTCCTTCCTCTTCTGCACTTTCTGCCTCTTACACCGATACTACATCCTCCTGCTGCTGTTGACGATGATGATGTAACGTATAACGTATCATCGTAAGTTATTCCATGCAATGCCAAAAAACGAGTATTTATCAGAGAGGCTCTGCAGCAGCAGCAGAGACAAGAAAGACAAGCCAGCAAGTGGTCGCGAGCATTGAGCGAGCAGAATTGAAAATAAATATGGTTAAAAAAATATATTCCATTTTTTCCTATGATATATATATGTATATATATACATACGTATACTGCATGCCTATATCTATAACCTGTAACGTTTTTTGTGCTTTGTTTGTAAGGAGAACAAGTGAGTGAGTGATTATTTTTTTAGTAATTCCTAATTCACTATTAGTCGAACCTAATGGGATGTCTGAATTGTGATTACATAAAGATATCATACAGAGGAATTGCATTTTGCTCCCATTATGTTCATCGCGTCTTTCTTTCTTTTCTCGCTTCTGTCTTGTCTGCTTGTCTCTTTCTCTTTTCAGTTATTCTTTTTCTTCGAAAGAGTCAATACTTGAAAAGCAATAATAAAAAAGCAATGAAGAATGGGGAATTGAACTTGATATGGAGTAGCAAATAGTAGTAGCAGAAGTAGTTGATATAGTGTAAGAACGTGGTGGTGGTGGTGATGATGATGACGATATACAACTTGTAACATCATGAGGTAAAAATTGATACAAGATAAACATCATAATAATCATCATCATTTTTGTCGTATTCACAATAACAGCAAGCAAAAAGAATAGGCATTGATACACACGTTTTTTTTTGCTTTATCGTATTAAAATCATCCACGGACTGACTCAGCGAGAGAAGTAAAAAAAATTCCTAGAGAGATTGAAATTCATGATGAGTTTAGTAATGGCAACTTCAACCCCATGATACCCTTTTTATCCATATCTTGTAACAAATCTTTCTCTCTCTTTGGATCCATTTCTAGTTTTTAAAAAAATGAATCAAAATTTTATAACATTTATTGCTTCATCTAGTAAAGCTTACTTAAAACTAATAGGCAGACACACAGATATATATTTTAGTGACTTGCTTCTTGCATGCTTAAGTGAAAATTTTTTAAAGGTGAATGAATAGTAAGACGGTTTTGATAGAAGAAGAGAGCGAGACTGCACACGGATATAATAGGGAAATCTCCCAGAGCTCCACAGGCAATTGGAATAGTTTGGATATGAGAACAGTATAGTAGTAGCTCAGCGTTATTAAGCCTGCTGGGTTTTTTGCTTATAATGGCAAAAAGTAATGCAAGGCAGATAGATATACAGATATACTTGTATCACCACATGGAGTAGTCCATTCCCTCCTGCACTCTTACACACACAGGTCACAGTTTTTACTTCCTCGTCTTTATTTTCAAAAGGAAAACGCTTTCTATGGAAAAAAAGTACGCAATATTTATGCTTCTTCTTGAAAAAGAAAACAGTCGATGCCAATCCATATGAATTTTTTTGGTAAAAATGGAAAAGAAATAGTAATTGTAAGAGTTCTTGAGACGGATGGCGATGATGATGATGATGAAGAAGAATTGTACAGTATGACTGCTGCGACTCTGTATTCCTTCATCATCTAACAATATTTTTTATTTATTTTGGAGAAGGAGTAAAAAACGCTTAATAATAATAATAACAGCAAATACACAAGCGAATGTAATCATAATACACATTTTCTGGATAATATTATGTTTTGAAAAAAAATCTTTTCTCCTCTTTTTTTCGCTTTTTTGTGATAATAACAAGCATAAAAAGCCACTTGATACTATAAAGAATAGAAACCAACCACTTTTATTATTATTATTTCCATTTTTTTCGTTTTTGACTTTTTTGGCACTCATGTTCACAAAATCACTGTAGGAGGGAAAACCATAGGGGTTCATTGCAACTGAGATCAGTCCAGGGGGTCACAGGGACCCCACCATAATTTCTACAGAGTAGGCCTCTACTACAACAAACAACACCACCACCAGCATATTATTTATTCTCCTTTTTTTCATGGCACACATATAAGCGGTAAGTTGTAGGTATGCACATTGCATTGCACACTCACAAGCCTTACTTTTTTTCTCCATTCTCAACTTTGCTTCGCCGTATTCTTCTTATTCTTCGCCTTCCAATTTCCTTTCTGGAGTGGTATTATTTATGTCATTTATTCACAACAGGATTAGGCAAGAATATTGTGTAAGTGTGAGTGAGTGAGAGTGAACGTTGCAGTTTATAAAAAAAGCCAACAACATTTGCTTATAAAGACATTATTACTATTATTATTACTTACTTTACTCTTACTACTACTACATACTACAATTTATCCTCCAACTGATCTCTGGAATTGTGGTGGCGGTGGTTGGTGGAACATACGCTTTTGTACATGCTGTTACTGTAAATTCCAGGAACTAAATACAGCAATTCATGCTAAAGTTGGAAGAAAGAAGTTTTACAATGAAAAAAAAACAGCAGCAGCAGGCTTTTCAGGATAAGGCTGTATCCTCCAGTTAGTTGCATGTACATAGTAGTAGACAGCTATTTCTAACTTAACGTTATACCTATATACTTAACAACAACAACAGCAGCAGCAGTAACAACAGATGAATTCAATAAAAATAGGCCGGATTCACGTTTGATTTATCGCTAATACACATGTTTATTGAAAACATTTGCTTTTCCAGTGTAGCGTGTTCTTTTACTTTCTTATTGATTGCCATTGCCATTATATGTGAGATAAAGATCGCTTAAAACTGTGTTTCTATATAAATATATAAATACAGTGAGTGTATTATATGTTCCCTTTATTCTACGTGGAGTCAAGTTGAACTTGACTTGAAAAAGGGAAAAATGGACATAAACTGCCCCACACACACACACAGCTTGCAATATTTATATTATATTGGATGGGTGTTTTTTATAAAGAAAAAATCTTTCAAAAAACAAATATATGATACAGGAACTACCAGCAGAAAAAAAAATTCATGGCTGATAAAATATATTATGTAAATGAATATATGACCTGTGATTTTGTGTGGTGCGTATCATATTTGTGTATTTTGAATACTACTAGTTTTTTATGCAAACACCAGGAAAAAATATGTATAATATTAGTGGACAGAGTTGGTCACGAAATTCATGACTTGCTTTGTGTGCACGCGATCACAATTGATGCGATGCAAGTGCAAAATGATGATAATATGAGGATAAAACTGTGATACACACCTGGTGTAATAAGTAGCTAAAAAATTGTACAATCTTTTTATCTGCAACGAACGCATATTTATATGGCTGAAAATATGGCACTTTTAAGGTAAATTAGCTTTTTTATGTAATAGAAATCCCAATGACAAGAAATTGTGTGTGCTATTTTTACATATATGCCATATACCAGGCCAATTATTTTATGAGAGTGTATTATTAAGAGAAATTTAATTGGCTTGACGCATAAGAACAGTTAATGGGAAAGTTTTAACTTTCCACAATGTACATATTGTTACAAATGCATGTTTGAGATAATTACTTACATCTAGTGAAAAAACCAAAAGAAATCAATAAAGCTAATGTGAGAAGAAAAGTAAAATGATGACGATTATAATATGCTGGTAAAGTTGATCACTCATGACATTCTTTGCATGGAACGACCTGTGTAATTGAAAAGGGCAGAAAGAAATATAAAAAAATAATATATGTGGTGGCAGAGAGTAGTAGTAGTAGTCGTCGTCATATAAGTTGTTGTTGTAGATGGGAAAGAGTAAAACCCTGAACTGAACTGCACATACACAGACACACACACAAATAGGTAGGTATACACACTCACAAACACATGCACACTCTTTCACATAATATGCAATCTCCTGGTGTGAGACATCTCAATTGTATAACCTGTGGGGGTTCCTCAGCAAGCTCAGCCTCTGCTATTTACCACCACACCACTACAACAATAATAATAGCAAAGTTAGAAGGAAAAAGCTGCTGCTGCCGTAAAAATAAGGGAGAAACGAATGGGGAAGAAAAAATATAAAAAAAAGCAAACAACCAGCAGCAGCAGTAATAGAGAAAAATGTACGAGAAAATCACACAAGACGTGAATCCATCATATCACATCTTTTAACTATTAACTAAAGTACAGATGAAAGCTAAGGGAGTCGAATCAAGTTTGAAGTGTTGTGCAATAATAGCAAGCGAACCAAGAGTTGCTTTGCTCAATCAACTTGTAGGCATTATATTATTATTTGTTATGATGACGATGATAATGATGATGCGTCACACCATCAGACAGAGACACCAACACACAAAATTTCCTACAAGTAGGTAGATAGCTGTGTGTTATTTATTTTTGTCACTGTTTCTGTTTACAACAACTTACAATACCTATTAACAAAATAACAACAACATTGGAGTAACAGCATGTGTGGGAGTTATTTTGGAGAGAGAAGCAATGGAAAGGATCAAAAGAAGACATGAAGAAGAGGAAAAAAAAATAGAATAAAATGACAAAAAAGAGGATTCTCTAAATAAAATAACTATAATGTGTGCATGCATCCCAAGAACAGCATCAACAACAAACAAAAGTGACAAAAGACTTTTGACACTTGGTATGACATTGATAATGCCATTTTTGAAGAGTTGCTATTGATTTTTTGAAGAGTGAGTGAAGCATATAAAATCGCATTGTTTTTTCCCTGCTTCTGGGCATATGTGCACTAATGTGCAGCATGTTTCATTTTGCAGTGTGGTGTGGTGTGGTAGTAGCAGTATAGGTAGTATGAATGGAGAATTGTGGCATGGCATGGCGTGTAGCGATTATGATCATTCATGATGATGACGATGATGATGATCAACATCAATGCACAATCTCTTCTTGACAATAAAAACGTTTTTAATCTTATTCAAGTATCGTGAAAGCAAAAGAGCGAAACTACTTGCTGTACAACAACCAATAATATAATAATAAGCTGTCATCAACCTTTTAAATCTACACCCACTTGCAAATGCAACGAAACAAATCCTGTTCTTCCTTTTTCTTTCTTTTTTCCCTTCTTTTTCTTTTCCTGATAAAAATCAAACTTAATGTAATATAATGTAAGTACTTACAGTGCTCGGCTGCTGCTATGCTGTGCTACCTCTTCTACTACTGCGTAGTTTTTCACAGACACAGAGCTATAAAAGCCAACACTAATAGCAGCAGCAGCAGAGAGAGGCATTTAGAGAATCAAGATATCGAGATCAAGAATCAAATAGGGACACAAAGAAATAATACGTAATAATGCAACCCATTATCCATTAAATTGCGTTGCTTTTGTCTTTTCCCCTATTATTCTTGTACAGTAGAGTATATGTACCTACCATTTGTCAAGAAGATGAGCATTCATCATCATTACGGAATAAATATGTATACTTACTCGCTATTCTGAAAACTATAAATAGAAAAAAATAACAATCATAATAGTTACGCGTTCCATTACAATTTGACAGCTTTACTTGTGTAACGTCTTGTATGTTAGTTTAAACAAAAGCTTAAAAATAGATTTGTCTTTTTTTAAAAATCATTCTCTTAATTCAATTCAATAACAGAGTACGTGTATACTCGTATGTGTATACTCAATGAACTTTCAAGCATTTTTTGTCATTTTTTTCTCTCTCTAAAGAGATCTTTATTTTCTTATTCTGTACATACTGTACGCAATGATCATTGTCATTGTCATTATTTATTATTGCCATTTTACAATTCTCTTTTTATAGTGTCTACAACACACACACCTTTTGACAATATAAAGTGCACGTCAATTCTTGATCTTCGACATTGCATTATATTTGTAACAAAGCACGCCCTTTCTTGAAATAAAAATACGGTTTCCATTCTTGGATTTTTTTCTTTGCTCATCTTAAATAATATCATCGTTGTCTTTTTTTTCTTGTCGTAAATAATCCAATTTAAATTAAATCCCACACACACACGCTGCTCTCCTCGTACCGACATGTTTCCTCTGTTATTTCCTTTTGAACAAAAAAACAACTTGGGGATATATTTGACGATGAGAAGCCCTGAGAAAAAAGAGGGTATGTAACAAAACTCAAACGAAAAAAAAGAATTATGCATTCTAATGGAAAATGATGTGCCCTCAGCGTCATCTCATCATTTTCATCCCCCTATTTTTGCATAGTATCGTGACACCGCCAACACCACTGCCACCACCATCATCATCATTATCAGCGTGCTTCCTCTTCTAATTTTTCCGCGTTTCCCCAATGTGTTTTATTATTGCAGCAGCCACAGAAGAGAGCAACCACCACCAGCAGCAGTGCTGCTCAGCATCATCACTGCTACTGCTATTTGAATCACAAGAGAGAACTGAACAAGTTTTATATCATCACATCATATCATATCATCATACACAAGTACAAAAGCAAGTTTGGAACAAATATAACAGTAATAATAATAATAATGTAACATCCATAAATGAGATGACGAGGAGCGAAAAGAAATATGTATATATAAACCAAGAATAACCCAAGCAAGCTTCATCTTTTCTCTTCTTATCCTTTTTTCTTTCTCTATCTCTCGTCATCGTATCATCAAAGTCGTTATATGACATCGTAAAAATTTCCAAGATAATGAGATGGGTTTTAATGATTATAAACGTTATGATGGCACATGAGATTTCACACTGTTATAATAAGACAACGAGGAGTCGACAACGACGACAATGGCAGGGGATGAGTAGTAGCGGGAGCGCTGACTGCTGCTGCTGATGGTGGTGGATTCGAGAGGAGTGAATAACTTTATTCGTTTTGCAAATACACAAAAAATAAATGTCTCTTTTGACATCCTATTCTAGTCTATATAACAAGTAATGATAGGAAGAACGTAAGCAGACAAGTACGTACACAAAGACAAAAAAACTTGCAGAAAGTTTAAAAAGATAATAATAATAATATGTATATTTTTACTTCTTTTTTATTCACAGTATACTATACCCATACAAGGTTTTATATGCTGCCGGTAGTCAATACTAGTCAAACTTTTATACATACATAACTTATACGGCTATGTTCACCACCACACCACTCACCACACACACACACACAGCCGCTCATCAATTTTTATCCATTCATTTTCTTCTGTTATTTAAAGGCTGACACTGTTTATAGCCACTGCCACTTGTCCAACTGTGAAAAAAGACAAGGAGATCAGTGCTACACTTTTTTTCCTTTGCCAAATCATGTGTGACTGGCTGGCAGTATAGAAGTGTAGGTATGTATACATGTATATAATGTTATGTCAAAAATGAACTGCTTGTAAGTTTTCTTCTATTCCTCCGAAGAGAAAAAAACCAGCATGGCAATGATGACGGTGATGATGATGATGATGACGCGACGGTGAAGCCAGTAACCCCAGAAGTATTACAATTGCTGCAACTTTTTTTCTATATATTTTATTTTTATTTTACAGTGCAATGACAATGATGATTGAGAAGAGAGCTGAGACAACATGCAAATAAATTAACTTTTGCTGATACTGCTGTGAAGGAGATGACGATCGTCATCATCATGTTTGATTACTTGTTGGTGGCAGGGACACTACTACTACATACATACTTACATACAAGTATACATTATAACCTCATCTTTACAAAAAAACACGTTGATATTTGAAAAGAGTAGAGAGAAAATAATAATAATGATAATATATTTTATGTGAGTGTAGAGTGCTCCTAGTAATTGTTCAGTAATAAACAGCTCTATTCATCTGTATAATGTACAACAACAAAAGATTTGATTTTCTCCCATTTTTTGTTCGCAGTCAATTATTACCATTATTATTATTATTATTGCAGCAGTTCAGGAGTAGTGGCCAATTTTGTTTTGTAAGTTGAGTGAATCGGGAGGAGGGATCCATTATTATTGCTGTGGGATTATTAATACAGGGGTTCCCTTTTATCCTCCGCTGCCACTGCACTGCATTTACAACAACACTACGATTTTTAACAAATGTAAGTGCAAATGATGTACACCGTTTTTTGTGTGGTGGTTGGTGGTAGTGGTGGTATATAACACATGCAGAAAATGACAACAATGCAATCGAAAATAATAATAATAATAATGGTGATGGTGGCGGCGGCGGCGGCGGCATGTTTTCTTTTTTTTCTTTGTTGTCGGATGTCCAACAAACTTGAACAAGTTAGTTGACTTTGGCTTCTTGATGGGTACATTATAAGTAATCATGACTTAATTAAAGCCACCATCACACCGCGCTACCGCATCTGTTGATGCTACTGTACCAAGAAACAAAAAAATTATGTTTTTTTGAGAAGATGAGATATTTAAGTAAGATTAAAAGATTGGTCCTTTAGGTAAAATCTAAATGTTTTGGCATTCATTTTGCAGTACAAAATATTATATTATTTTAGCACGGCTTCTCTCTCTCTCTGCATCTCTGCTTTAAACAGCAGACAGACAATGAAAATAAAAATGGACAAAAATGTAAATAGGAAACAGACAACGATTTGTTTTATTTTTGCTGTTGTGTGCAAGTAAGTAAGAATGTTATCTTGCTGTTTTTATTTAAGAAAAGTACAAATGAAAATAAAGCTTTTGAGTATTACCGTATTTAGAGTCTCTCTCTTTTCTCAGGAAAATTCCCAACGGTAGCAAACAGAATATGGGATGAATGAATGAGAGAGGAAGAGTGAATGGGATAAAAACTGGATATGAATAATAGAAATTGGGCATAAAGCTTACATATTTTTACTGCTGTTGTTTTTACGTATTTATTAAGTAGTTCATGCACATGTGAGCATAAGTAAGATTTTTTTCTTCTCTTTCTCTGTTTTAGGAATAAAAAGTATTCCACGAAGACTTTTAGAGAGAGAAAAAATCATATAAGCAATACTACCAAAGCTTGCCGTGGTCGCATTTTAAGAAGTATGTAGGTAGGTTTGCTTTTGCTTGTGCTTATTTGTTCTGGGGTTCACAGTACAAGAAAAATATAATATGTAAGTATGCTTGTATGATGACTTGAGCCGATTTTGAAAAGTAGTCTGTGTGTATCGTGTAAAAAAGCTCTTTACTCATGTATATGAAAAGATATTATGCATGTTTCAAGTTTAAAAAAGTAACAAAAAACATTACTTCAACTCCTACGAATATTATTACTACTGCTGCTGCTACTACAAATGTAAGTATAGGAGTAATAGTGAAATGTGCTTTTATAGATGTAGATATTTTTGGGGGTCATTGGAGAGCAAATAAGTAAGTTTGTTCATAGAATAGTTTTGACTAATCCGATGAGACTCGTCGGCTCAATTCTTGACGCACATAAAAGTCTTAAAATCGAGATTTATCCACGGTGAAAGTGCACTCAGGGACCCACTTGCCTTTTAATATGACCCTAGCCCTCCTTTTCTCCATCCCATCATAAAATGTCAATAAGACCTCTGAGATTTCGGAGAGGGACCAATAATAAGAGCTATCTTGCAAAATAAAGCCATTCCACTTTTGCTCTTCTTCTTCTTCTTCCTCCTCTTTTGCAGCTTTCTGCCTTCGAGACTGTAATATTCTTCTTCTCACATACACACACATTATTACACAGAAAAAAGCAAACAGGAGCACGAGGAGAAGAAGAAGCGAGAGAGAGAGAGAGAGAGAGAGGAACAAGAGAGATGGAATAAGTAATAACTGGCGAGCAATTTTTATTCTTCTTCATCTTTCCTCTTTTCCCTTTATCATCATCGTCCCTATACATATACTTATAATGGCATCATAGTATAAAATGAAGATTTTTTTGGAACAGCACTAGTATAGCAGTCAACGAGGGTTCCACTACTACTACTACTCACTTTTGTTATTATAGTAGCCCCTTATTTCGATAACTCTCTTAGGATGACTGTCCTTAGGCTCTTTTTCTTCTCTCTCTTGATTATGCATTCATGGTAAAAGCATTTTATAAATGAAACAGCCTATTATACACAAGTGCATATTTTAATGACGCTTTCCTCTCCTCTTTGTCTGTATGTGAGTGTGACTTCATCTCCACCCATTTTCCTCTCTCTATATCTCCATGTGTATATTAGAGCATTAGCCTGCTTTACTTTTAAACTAGGAAGTGGATGGAATGATTTTTTTTTGTTTTTATAATTCCCCAGGTTCATTGGCAGATATAAGGTCAAGCAAAAGTTATTGTGGGGCTGGTATTGCGTATGCATTTTGTACACACACACACACACTTGCATCTAAGAGTAGAATCTATATCTTGAAATAATAATGTAGAAGAAAAGATAAGATCATCATCATCATGATACGGGTACTTTAATTGCTACTTTTTGTCAAATCAAAAGTAATCTTTAGAATTTTAGTCTCTGCACGACAAA
>JAHZMT010002347.1:0-18614 GCA_027743785.1 Sinhomidia bicolor
AACATGATGATGATCATGATTACAAAAAAAAATTGTAAACGCGGAGCCACCACCGTCAAGAGAAAATGTTTATATAAGATGCACGTCAAAACAAATGGAGTGGAAATGGGAAGCAGCCACTAAAACAACAGAGATAGGAAGTGTAATTCGGTTCATTTGATCGTCGGTCGTTCTTATCAGGAGAAAAAAAGAGAGACAGAGACGGAGTGAGCGAGAGAGGGAGAGCGAGAGAGATGAAGAACCTGATTATTACTTTGGCTTCCTTCTCTTCTTCCTCTTCTTCTTCTTTGCTCTTTGCCTCGTGTACAAATATAAAGTTGTAAGGAAATATATTTTTTATATGTAACCAGAAGCTTTTACCACAAAGCTAAAGTTTTTGCTGCAAAACGCTAACTTTCTATTGCTCCTTTTTATAGACCTCCTCTTACATAATATTATTATGTATGTAATATTATTCATCTGTTTTTTGATATTTTTCTTTATTCCGGGAAACAGATCAATAAAAGCTGCTCAAAGATGTTTACATTTTTTTTGACAAAATATTCTGTAGATAAATTGCATTTATTGGGAATTGTATAGCAGGTTTTTTTTAAATGGTAAAAACAAAGTGGAAAAAATATTAAGAAAAAGGTAGTGAGTGTAACTACATGAGTGTAGTATCACCTGGAGGTATTATTAGGTATTTAATTATACAACTTTTTTTGTCCTTGTAAGTGTGTGGTATTTAACTTGGTACTTTATGTAATGTTTACTAGCTACAGCAAATAAAATATTATTAAATATATTGTCGCTGGGATGACTGACTGACTTTAGTCAGTGTGCTTATTGTACGCGCTTCTCTTCTCTCATTTTTTTGCAAGAGCAGCAGCAGCAGTGAGAATTGAAAGAGGACAAAATCTCACATATATTCTTTTTTGTAGAAATCCCGCAAGAGTACAATAATCCAGCCAATATTGAGCATTTTCCACGTTTTCGGCCCGGTCGTCACGTACTTTAGTTTCGTGCCGACACACACACACTCACTCACTCACTCTTTTCTCGTTCAGGGCAACACACACCGACGACGACGACACGACGCACACATACACCACCAGCAGCAGCACCTTTTTTATATTAAAAAAATCCTTTGGCCCACGTACCTTAATAAATGGTAGACTTTACTTGTGCAAATGGCTAATGGCAGCAGCAGCAGCATATCGCAATTTCCCCCCGTCTTGGTTTCATTTTCTTTTCTTTACTTTTTAAGTGTACACCCTGGCATATTAGCTTTTTGCTTTTGTGTGTTGTGTGCTGGGTAAATTATTGTCGTGCTACTGCTATTACTACTACTACTACCACCACCACCACTACTGTCTTGTAATAAATGCTACGCATAATGTGTTTGCTATGCTACATTAGAAGTAAGTGAGCCTGAGAGAATATCATCACCACTGTCGTCACAACTCGCAACCACAGGGACGATTTTCACTGTGCACATGGCCTATAAGAATATGTGCATGCATACATACCTACGCTTTTTAAAAAGTTTACTTTTAGTTGGCTGGCATACAAACACGAGTTTTCTTCATGTATATTCATACATCAGAGAGAGAGAGAGAGAGGACGGAAAAAGCTGTGCATGAAACGTTTTCCTCAAAAGCCGCTGAAGAGGCACACACACACACACACTCACACTCAGCATGCATATTATATTATACACACGACACCCGGGATTGATGACATGGGCTACATTGATGTAAAATGGAAGAAACCACGAAGACATCCTGTCTCTGCTTGTTCAACTTGCAATTTGACTGCTTCCGAGAGAAACAGAGAGACTTGGCGTCTCTTCATTTTATTTATATGCCAACAACTAAGGTTGAAGACGAGGAAGAAGAAGAAGAAGAGTGATGTGTTTCATTCAAAGAGGGTCGCTTTCAAGTGCCAATAAAATGGATTCGAAAGTGGTCTTCTCCCAATATTATTCGTTTGTGTGTGTGTGGGCATCATGTTATTATTGTATAAAGACATTAGGTGTGCTACTACTGCTCATATTGCTACACTTATTGTTGCTTGCTTATATTCCCCACTTCCGGCATCCAAAACCGTGTGAAGTCAAATAACAATAATAATGATTTTATGGCACTACTGCTACTACTATTACTACCGCTTGCTACAAAAACTTGAACGGGTGAGAGGGTAAAAAAAGGTAAAGTGGATATGTATGTCTTTTATAGTGGCAGCAGCAGCAGCAGAAGAGGTATGACTGCTGAGTTATTTGGTCTCAAGAGTAATCACATAATATAATATAATGGCCGTGTGTGTTTCTCTTGACTATAGTGTTTTGAATAATTCATAAATATTTCATCATCACGACGACAACCACGGAAGAGAAGAGAGTGATGCATATATTGCTCTCTTGCTGTTAGTTTAGGTGAAAATGGCGATGAGTTTGATGATGATGATGATGACGACAACGATAGGCAGGCAGATGTTGATGTTGTTGTCATATTAGCTCATCCATGTCAAAATTGTCGTTGTGGCACACATCCATCCCCCCACTACATGAACTGCCGTTTACAACAACTTTTCTTTTCTCCACACACACACACACACAGTAGTGAGCTTCTATTAATAATAATGTTATTTACTGGCATTTATTATTAGTGTGCTGGGTTGACGTGATAGTTTGTCCTCTTATTTTATGCGCCAGCTCAAAATTATTAATTTCCTTTCCTTTTAGCCTGACCATTTAAAATGGATGATGATAATGATGATGATGGCATTTTAGTAGGGGGGTAGTATATACGCCACTATAGGCATGTAATTTCATCATCAGCTAATATATATGTATAATGTAGCAGTCATGGAAAAAAATAACAATATTTGCTGTGAAAATGCTAACAAGAAAGTTGTCTTCTCAAAGTGGATGCAGATTTATTTAAATATCTTCATCACTGACGACGACGACTGACTGTGTGCCTGGTTGAGAGACTGACTGACTGAAAAGAGTGAGAACTTGTGCGGCTGCTGCTGCTGCTGCTTTTGGTTGTTGTTTTTTTTGTAGGGTGGTGGTCGTGGTCTTGGTGTCTATTTGCCTGCCTGCTTTTTGCAAGCAAGGTGATGTCATGTTATAGAGACGTTGAGTTATGATGCAAGGAAGGAAATGAATGTTTGGGATTTCCTTTTTCGACGGTTTTAGGTACCTTTTTTTGCAAAGCTCACGAAAAGGAAGTAACAGTAGTAGGAAGGTGGTAGAGGAAGAAGAAGAAGAAGAAAGGATGGGAATGTATAAGGATGCTAGTCGCTTTTCCTCCTGGTCTTCCATCAAAGCAGTCACCAGTCTCATCGTCACCATTTCTCCAAACGCATGCACAAAACATCTTTCTTTCTCTCTCTCTGAGAAAAACGAGCATTCTTCATGGTCATCCATTTGACTCCCTCTCTAGTAATTTGATGTACATTTTTTTGCCCAGTCTGCGTAGTTTGTGTGACACAGTAAAAGAATTGAACTGCAAGTAGGACGATATAACGTCAGTAGCAAGAGCAGCAACAACAGCACCACCGAAGGAGAAATAGGATAGAACTGCCTGCCTTCATGAAGTTGTCACGAGAATATTTTCGGGAAAACTCAAGAGGAAGAGAGCAGTGAAATGGGCCGAAATGAAAATTGAGCTTACTTCCTTCTTCTTCTTCGTCTTCTCGCTTTCTCCTCCTCTTTGTCGTTTCAGCCTTCTACAATAACAACAACAACAACAACAAGAGCAGCAGCCATGCCACGGCTTTTTCAAGTGGCTCATGTTATATTTAGCAATGCCGAATTGGCTGGTTATATGAAATGACTGAAATTTAACTGTCTGCAAATTTCAGCATTAATATATTATGCATATCCCTCTGCCTTCTTGTCTCTACAGCTTATACCTATCTTCCACCTACCATCATCTCTTTCCTTCAAATAAAAAAACGAGAAATTGCTGTTGTTGCTCTTGTTGATGATGATGATGATGATGATGATGCTTGCAAGGTATCAAGTTTACTTTGCCACACACACACGTACACACAGTAACGTTATGCGCTTCTTTTCTCCTTCTTCAAAAATACAAAGAGTGTAGCACTATGAAAGTATTGAGCTTCGTTTTTGAAGGGCTCTCCTCTTCGTCTTCTTCTTCTTTGCAACTTGGACTTGTTCTCCTGCTGTTGACAACTTCTTCTACCACCACCACCACCAAAGCAAGCACCTTGTTCAGTTTCAGCTCAGTTGTTTATGTCGTTGGTTGTAAGGAGGCTTGTCTGAGTACCGCCTACATTATAGGCCCCATTTCCAGTCGTCCTGCATACTAACAACACAATGAACATGCTCCTTGACTCGTTTAGCCAGAAAGCGGAAATTTTACTCCTCAAAAAATGTATTTAAGCATTATTATACATAGCATCATCAGCTTTTAAATTAGGTATTACCTCTTGTGGGCTCTTGTAATGCCAATAACATCGTCGTTGTCGTTTACCTACACATTATTATTATTATTATTACTGCTACTGCTACCGAGTAACACGCCAAGGGGAAGTGACCTCTTTGAATACGTAATGAACAAACTCGGCAGGAATATTATCACTATTTATTACTGAAATGTTTGTTAAAAACCAAACCAAACCCATGCACATCAACATCATCATCATCATCATGATTATACATACAAACATGCCTAAATAACTTGCTTCAGTTTCGAGTGTTGATGGAAATTCATCCAAAAAATATTTTTTATATAAGCAAGCAAGCAGATATTAAATGCATATATTATTAGGTTATCCGTTTTTCCTTTCTCTTTCTTCAATTTATTTTCAACTGCACTTTTTCTCTCTCTTTTTTTCCTCAAAACTCTCTTCTTCTTTTGCTTTTGGTGCAACTGTGGCCTTTTCTCTAATATCTAAAAAAATATATATATTATGTGTGTGTGGACAGACAATTCTTTTTTTTCATGCACGCAGATGCTGTGTGTTTCAATGAAATCAGTCAGTTTTCTCTCTCTTTATATATATATATATATATTCTCTCTATCACTAAAAAACTGAAAAAAGCATGCTGCTGCTTCTGCTCCATTCTCTTTTCTCTGTTACTTTCATGACTTGCTTCCATTCTTCTTTGTTGGACGCGTTATTGGAAAAAAAGTGATGTATGGCCTGGGTCAAAGTTTTTTTTTCACCACTTGAAATCATATTAAAAGGAAATTCATTTTTTAAACCATGCTTGCCAAATGCATACTGATAGCGGGCGTAATAGAGAAGATGCTACTGCTGCTTCTGCTAAACACGATATCTTGCTATCTTTTTTGCGCGATTGCACATATGTAAGTTATACATTGTATAAGTGCACTTGTACATAAAAGGAAGAGAAAAATGCCTTAATCATATATACAATAATATATAGTGTGCATCATTAGAAGACACACACACACACATCACACAGTATAATACTAACTGCTTCTGCTGCTGAATAAAAACCCGGGTTGGTGGTGGTGGTGGTGGCAGTGGTATGGTTGTGCTCTAGGACAACCAGGACGACAACAGTTGCGGTGAAGTGAGTAGCAGACGGTTGTTATTTTTTTAAGGTTTCCTTTTCTCCTCCACATCAATAATACAGCTATTGCTGCTTAAAAGAAAGCAGACTCACAATCTGATATTGTATATAAATACTCTGCTGCTAAAAAGAGCTTTTTTTCTTGCGATAAAAAATGTCTGCTCTCCTTTTGACGTTTTCCCCTCCTTCCTGATACTTGACTCTTCTCTGCTGCTACTGCTGCTGCTGTTGAACATGTCGTAAAAGATTGGTTTTTGCTTCTTTTATTCCCAAGCTTCTTCTCTGCTAGTCTAACTAACGTGAGAAAAAAAGAGGAGACAACGACGGAGAGAGAGAGAGAAAAAAAACAAGAAAATGGAAATGTTGAAAAAATACAAGTATTGAACTAGCGCCACCCCAGAAAAAAAAGTCAAGTCCAGTGATGAGGAAAACCACCACCACCACCAGTACCAACAGCAAGCCCAGCAAAGAAAAAAAAGCAGCTGTGAAGCTGTAATACGTATGATCGTCATCAGAAATTTGATTAAGAAGGCCATTTTTTTCCTTTCTCACTCATACAGAATTGGGTGTCAGTCTGTCTGTGTGGCTAAAGTGAAAAAAAGTGGGATTTCTCGTGTATGACAAAATGTGTGCTGGGATATAAAAAAAATTTCGTTTTTTTATTGAATATCTCATTTTTTGTATACATCTCAAAATAAAATTGGGAAAAGGGAACACAAATTTTACATGCGAGCATGCATACATACATAGTTTAATCATCATCATTGTCGTGATGATCCTCTGTGTTTTGTAAGTGTTGAGCGCAACCTCACGATGAAAAAAACAAGAATAACGCTTTTGATTGCAATGCAAATATTATGCGTGTTGATGGCTTGTGTAGTGTGTTACGCGTTTCATTTTAATGCTACTGGATAAAAAAATATTTAATCATTAGTGTGTAGTATTTCTGTGTGCGCTACACTGGTTTCATTTTCATTTTGTCATTTGCAAAAGTTGGTGGTGGTATAGTGGATGGCTACGCGACGCGCACACACAAATTGCGTTCAGCTCCGTTTCACGTAATGCTCATCATCATCGTATAACAACTTTGCATTACACTGCTACAAAAATAATATATTCTCGACTGTGAAAGTCACACCATCAAAAAATATATATATATACATCCAACTGTCGTTCAAGTAGCTTGCTGTTTACTACAACCTACCATGTGACGTCTTTTTATAGGTACGTATGCCTACATACATGCATACCTACTTGTAATTGTAAGGCTTCTCAAGTGTCACTCTTTTCCCCTTTCTCGACTCAATACACAACCAAAAAATATTATGTAATATGGGGTTGATGATGATAACTGCTGGTGCGAGAGTGGTGGTCGCACTAGTGGTTGGTTACACTTTTCCAGACTGGATGGGTCACACATTTTTGCTTGCCACACTCTGCTGCTGCTGCTACTTTTTTCACCAGCACCACTTCTACTTGACTATTTTTTTACACACTTTACTATTGTCATATGGACAAGTAGAGAAGCAAATAGAGAAAGCCGCATCATCATACTACCATTCATGCGTAATACTTGTTATAGTTGCGTGCATACAAACGTTGACGATGAATAAAAGTGTGAATGAATTTGTTTTTTAAGGGGTTGAAAAAAAAAACAAAAAATAGATGAATACCATACAGTTCGTTTGTTAACGTCCCCGCGTGCCGACATTGTGTAGTGCAAACTTATGAATTCATTTAGTACTAATGGCTTTACATATGGTATGCAAGCAGCGCGCGTGTGTACGCAACGCATGTCATTCCCTCTGTAACTACTAATTAGTACCATATTTTTTACAGCTTCTGCCTTCATCTAGTGAATCCGCTGTAACATTCTTCTAGCTACACACTTGGTATGATATGTAAATCTAGCTTTTTTTTCTTTGGGTTTCACACTGCCCCGATAATAGGATTGGGTGAGAATAAGGTGAAAAGTAGTAATTATTTTGGTGTTGTACTATGGCTTTTTCACGACGCCTGAAAAGCCAAGACAAAATTAGTCTAATGCGAACATATACAAATTTTTTTTGTTAATTATTAGTAGAAGTAATTGTATTTTAAGGATGTCATTTTTCTTATGAAACTTGATAGTTAAGGACAGAGAGACATTAGAAAAAGTGACGACCATGAGTAAACAAAAAAGAAGATTGTAATTGTCATTCTGCAGAATATAGAGAAGCCTAACTAAGGTACTCTCTACAATATAACATGTACTATTTATTAGTAGATAACGGAAAAAAAATATTATTGGGATTTTCACCACCACAAAAAAACAAAGAGTCATATGTGCTATTATGTATATATACCTATATGAAAGTAAATGAGTACTACATACATCACTAGAGAGAAAAAACCGCAACCTTGCATTTTTCCGACGGCTTTATTGGCTATACTGCTATACCACAAACCGTCATAGTGCAAGTTCTGCCATAACAATTTTTTTTGAGAGAAAATGAGTCTACGCCCGTATAAATCTGATGAGCAGCATATTAAATGTATGTGTATAAAAATATTAATCTAATATGTAATAGCAAAAAAATGACAATGCCAAATATGTACTTAAGGACCACCAGCAATTTCATTTTGTATATACGTCTCTAGGTTTTTATGTACGTTATTGTATTTTTTTGTTGGAAAAAAATGAGTCCATTGTTCTTTTCATTGGGTATCATCATCAACTTTGTAAGGAATTTCGGCATCATTTATTCGTACCATATTGTAGGACGATTAATAATTGTAGGAGAAAAAAACAACTTGGCTTTTTCAAAAAAATACATATATATCTATGTTCATTTTCATTTCTCGTAACGTAACGTCATCAGAGGAAATCTGTAACGGACGGGGCAGCACTAATATTCTATTATTGCCCATTTTTGGTGAATTTCTGCACGATGATAATAATGGTGATAACCCAGGACCACCATCATTGTTAAATAATGAGTAGGTATTTACAAGGGGAAATGTATGTAAGCTTAAAAAATATAGGTATATACCTAATAAGTTTTGTGTGCGAACAAATACATTTTTATGTTGCCTTTGGCTTGTATACACTGTGCCAACTTGGGATAAATTACATTTTTGCTTGTTAAGGGAAAATAATTAATTGCTGTATTATTTTCTGACACGTTGTAACAATAATAACAATGGCCCTTGAAAAATTAGCCAAGCACATGTTCATATATAAGCATACGTAAAACTCAATTAGGCAAACTTTTGCATGTACATACAAAGGTACAAACAAATTGAAATTCCAAAAAAGGAAACTCATTTGTGTCAAATAAAAAGTTATAAAAAATATGTATATTTTTTTCTTTGTTCGCTCGTATAATCGTTGTTTTTTCTTCTTTTTTTACAGATGCACAGTGCGTGGTCTTTGCCGCAAGGCTCAAGCCAGCTCTCCAAGATGGCTGGCATTTGGATCAGGTCAAGAGTGTATTAGCTTTGAACGAGCACAGCCCGATCGACTTCCAATCAATCAAATGGGAACGGTAAGAAAGCAAAAAAATATATTTATTTATTTTTCTACTTTTGTGAACTACTTTTTAGTCTACCTATTTACATATTTTATTTGTCATGGTAAAAAATACACAAGTTGAGCATTTCTTCGTATACATTCCAATTTTCTTCTTCCATTTTTGCAACATGACTTGACATGTTATCATCATCATCGTTGTCGTAAGTAAAGTGAAGATGAGATGACTAAACTTATCTCAAACAAAATATCTGAACAAGAAGAAAAAAACGCCAGCAATTTCAAGATAATTTCTCTACTTTTTTTCTCCTTTTCTTTTTTCTTCTGTGAGATTGACTGACTTTCGCCGTTAGTATGTAGGTATTTGTATATGGAAGCTGTCAAATATACTTTACTACACGCTATGCTTTCAAGCAGCTAAAAAAACTCACACAATTCATTGCTTCTTCTTTCAAACTCACTCACAACTTAATCTTCTTCTACTACGACAGCAGTAGCAGCATAGCAACCAAGTTGCACTGCTACTGTTATTGCAATACATAAAAAAAAGTTTTGTTCCTCTCCATTTTGCAACTTTGTTTTTGTGCAAGCCCAAGTTATATTGTGTAGTTTGCTTTCATATGAAAACAAAAAAAAAGATAAAAAAAGAAAGAAAGAAAGAAAGTCAGAGAAAGATGAAAGGATTCAAGTTGTGAACAATGAGGAAAGAAAAAAAAGAAAGCAACTAACTTGAACAAGAAAACATTTCTTTGCATCTTTACTTTCAGCACCGTTCATAATAATAATAATAATAATGCAATAGCAGCAATAATAAATGCATGTAGGTATACCTACATACATAAGTACATATATAATTGGCAGATAGCATAAAAAAAGTCAACCATCTGAAAAGCAACTCTCGAAAAATAGTTTTTTTTCTTGTGCCGTGCATGTCAGAGAGAAAAAAGGTTGGAAATTGAGCTTGTCATGTAAGTACTTTACTGCATCATACAGCCAAATAATAAGACCGCTGCAATTTCAATAGAGAATCAAGAGATCAACCGGCGGATTAAGTACATTTCATCAAAGTGCATATCGCATGCTTATTACGACAATAAGCCTTTGATTTGAATCTCTCTCTCTCTCTCTCTTTCTGCCTATTTATGTATATTATGTGCATATTACACTTTTTCCTCATTTTGTTTCCTTTTGTCGTCGTCGTCTTTTTTATTTATCAGAGAAAAAAAAATTTTCTCTCTCTCTCTCTCTCTCTCTTTATGAATAGAAAACTTTTCCACTTGTATTTTTCCCCCTTTCATCGCCCTATCTGCTTTTTTTTCTTTTCGTGGGCGCTCCTTTTGATTAGCTCGCTTACCAGCTCCTCTTGCGAGTTATTAAGCGAGAGGGCACCAGAAAAGATGACAAAAGGTACTACTTATTATACCAGCTTGCTTATTGACTGATCTAACTACTACTACTCCTTTAGAACTCTCTCATATATATTTTTTTCTCCAGCGATCCGACCGTTGATCCCATGAGTCGATAAAAAAAATATTCCCCATTTTACTTTCCTCTCTTTGTATATATGCATATCGTACTACATCCATACATACATATATATAATACTATTGTCCACCAGAAAATAAAAATGAGACACACACGGAGAAATAAAGGGAACGTAAAAAAATTATTATACGTAAAACTCTTTGGAATATAGTGAGAATAATAGATGGATGGGCAGAAAGATAGAAAGGGAGAGATATGGAGTTATTGCTCAAGTCGCATGCCACCACCGCCACTGCCTAGTGGTATTTTGCTGACCATAAGTTTACGAAATCACCTTTTCTTCTAACAAGCTTGTGTGTATATGTAGATAGGTATGTATGGAGCAACTAGAGTGTGGTGGACTCTGGCTCTATTTTTACAGCTGCTGGTTCAGCATGGGTCACTTAATCTTTATACAGGTCTTGTAGTCAGCCAGCGCCACTGATGCTGCTGCTGCTACTGCTAAAAAAGGAGAAGAAGAAGAAGAAGAGGAACACATAAAATACTTGGACTGGTTCTCCTCGTTCCTCTCTCACTCAACAACAAAAAAATAATACTTAAAGACATGCTTTCCTTCTTCTTTTTTTCTCTTTCCAACGTCAACACACTTGGAGTATACGTATATCCAACTTTTTCTTGCTTTTTTACTACACCAACATCTAAAAGTAATATCTTGTTCCAATGATGGTCATCATCGTGATCATCATCATCATCATGGTCGTCGTCGTCGTCATCAGATAAAAAAATACATATCCATCTATAAATTGCCATTAACTTAGTTTCATTTAATATTGTATAAAATATATATGTATGATAATAAACGATGAGATAAGGCAGGATAAAGATTATTTATTTTGGGGAAGAAAGCAAACCAATCCTTTTTTTCCAGACGACATCTTTCTTTTTTTCCTTTCTGTATGGCTAGCCTAAAGCTGGCTGACTAAAAAAAGAAGAAGACGAAGAAAACTCCAGAATAATCTATATCACATATTACCACCATTCATTGAGAAGCAGATAAAACAATATATAGTACTACATTGTTAACACATATAATTTATACTTGTGCGCATCCATTCATTATGAGTTTAGGGCTGAAAAAAATATATGTATATAACAAGTAATTAAACCGTGATTGCATTGCAANATTTATACTTGTGCGCATCCATTCATTATGAGTTTAGGGCTGAAAAAAATATATGTATATAACAAGTAATTAAACCGTGATTGCATTGCAAGTCAATTAGTTAGTTGTGTCAGAAGAAGAAGAAGGAAAAAGCAGGATATTTTTTTTGCAGGTAAACTCAAAAGAATAATAGAAGCAGGTTCTCTGTTGTAAAATCAATTTTTCTTGTTTTTTTCGTCTTCTTGTTTTTTTTCAGTAAATTTATCTCTTGTAGTTGTCGTCGGTCTTGTTGTCGCATTAGTAAAGGCCATTCTTTTTTTTACATGTATTTTATTTTATTTTTTACTTTTTGAGTGAGTACAACGACAAGGATTTATGTTGTGACAACGTTACTTTCAACTATAACCACAAAATGTAATTTTTCCCCCTTTTATATATCCTTTGAAGACGGATACCATGTTAAAGTGTGAGTTTAACAGAGCAGCACAACAACAATAATAATAATAGTAATGTGTTTACTTAGAGACAAGGTATTTTTTTCCTTCGTGATCTTTTGTGTTGTCATCATGGTACACCTACAATGTGCTTTTCAACTTTGTTGTTGTTTGATATTATTCCTCTTTTTTTAAAAAAAACCTAAAATAATAACTTGTTCTGATGTTTTAGCTTGGCAGTATTAGCAATACAAGTTATTTCTCCAAGAAAAAAATTATGTACCTGAGCTGTGTGTTTGCTTTTGAGCATGGGAGAAAATAAGTAAAGATGACTTCTTCTTTTTTACCGGGCCTTGTCGGCTTTTTCATCTTGCTTGGCATAATGACAGAAAGCAAGTTATACATTTCTCTCTCTCTCTTTCCTTCATACGCAGTTGTAAACTGTCGTCTACCTTTTGATATTCCTTTTCAAATAGTCAAAAAAAAGTTTCAACAAAATTTACTTGCTGTGTGTGTATGTGTATGGATGAAGATGATGATGAACAGAGCTCAATCGAGCATTACCAAATGTTGAAATGTGTGTGACAGAGTGAGCAGGATTTTCAAAGGTGTTCAAGTCACAGAGGTAGACAGACCAAGACAAGATGATGAAGAAGAAGAATCGGTATTTTTTTGCATAGATGAGGAGAAGAAGAGAGAAAAATAGAGGAGAATAAGGCTCGTGTAACTACCATCATCATAGTCATTCCCAGTCAGTCACATCATCGCATCAGCATCTTATATATTATTAGTCACCGACGACGACATCGACGGTTAAGCAATTGTACAGGGAAAAAAAGAAGTGTGTTCCATCATTGTCCTCTTATATCTACCACTACTACCTATATGCATAATATGTACTCTCTAGCCGGTTGAAGAAGAAGAAGGAGGAAAAGAAAGGAAAAGAAGAAAAGGGAGAAAAAAATGGTGTAGGAGAACCTCCTAATTTTTCATGAGTTGACGCTCACAAGTGATCGTTGACGTTGACATTTTCGATTATGCGTGAGAATGTCATATGAATGCATGGAATAGTATATATAATGATGTGCCTCTGCGTGTGCATGGGACAAGGAGACAATCAAAAGGAATATATGCCCGTATAAAATATACATGGGTAGGTGAACTGGCGTACACACAATAATGTGCAATGTACATGCATACCTACGTACATGTCTGCATTTCCTTACATTTTTATGGATTATAGTCAAGTGACTGAGTGAGTGAGTGTGTTGTCGTCGCGTTGGAGAGAGAGAGAGAGACAGAGAGAATAGAATTGAATGGATTATGTGTGCACTGCTGCGTTTCAAAATCCTTTTTAAAGGATTTTACATATTACCTATATATATATATGTGTACAGTTTATATGTACAAACGAACTTGTATGCATGCATACCAACATGTTTTTTTTCTTCTTTTTTTCCTCCTCCGTTTCTCCTACGACTTGTTCCTTTCTGTCCTCTTGAATAAAGACGGGATTGTTGTGAGTGGCAAAAAGTGGAGAAATTTTCTTTTAGAGACATGAATAGGTAGAGACACTTTTGTATTTGTGTGTGTATGTATGCATGTATGTATGTATGCTGCTGCTACCGCTGTGCTATTACTGTAAGCAGCTTGCGTTTTTGTGTGTTGGCAAAAGCCGTACAACTTTTTTTTTATTTCCTTCTTCTGCAACTGCCATGCCACCACTACTACTACCGCACGTCACGGATAATTGACTAGTACGCTTTTCAGCCACTATATATTTTATTCAGTTATGCATTCATAGCTAATGTATTGAAAAATGACACTCGAAGAAAATAGCCACTAGTTATATATATATATACTTACTTACCAGCCACATCAACATTATAACATTACGTGGTTGAAAAGGTTGTCGTGATAGAGCGCAGCAAGAGTTTTACATTCTTAAGAAGGCTATTGAGTGAATCTTGTATAATGCGTAGAAAATCTGCTTGCTTACGCACAAGTCCCATATTTATTATACAACTTATTTATTACCCCGTTCAAGTGGAACTATACGGGTATTTAGACATATTATTATTATTATTATGTCAATCGGGTACACTCAAGCGACTACTTTCACGTTGAGATTTTATTCTGCTGTTGTACACTTTTGAATTTATCTGAACACTTGAAGAAATATAAAAAAGATGCAAGCTAATTTCCATTTTCCCGTAAGATGTTGTTGTGCTTCTTGAAAAGGAGAACATAAAAGTATTGAAAATTGAAAAAATATATATATATTTAAGCATTTTCTAGAAAAAAAAGCAGCTTGAATTCCATCATCATCTTTATCATATAAATAAGCGAAAAATAATGGGAAAAATATAATTCAGTTATATCTCAGCTGTAAACCACTACCTAGTTTACTACATTATTTGTTGGAATATATTTTTTTGTGTCTGGTGCACTCACCACGATGTACTCTCCGAAATTGCATAATTCAGAACGTGTCTTCTGTTGTCACTTGTATTTAGAGCAGGACTTACCATCGCTTCAGCAAACCCCACGCCCATTTTATATTTCATTACTTCAACAAGAATAACTAAAATGCCTGTCATTATTTTTTACACTCGTGTCATTCACCCACCTAACTAGAACTTACATGAGTAAATTAATTATTGCACCTGTACTACTCTCTCTCTCTCTCTCTCCTTCTCTCTCCGTCAAATGAACCAACAGCCAAAAAATTTAAAAGAAGCGAATGGCAAATACATACACACACACATGCATTACCACACAGCCCTCTAGTTTCGTTTGTGTTTTTTAAACTTTCAATGACTTTAAATACTTTAGTTAGATAATATTGACCATTTGCAAATAAAAAGGCGGGCGCCCGTGTACCTTATCCTTCTTTACAGCTCGGGTAAGGTAGCTCAAAAAGCCTACCTACATATCTCTGCATGTGTACTATTGTAAATGAGAGAAGGTAGAGAGACTTTTAATATCTATATTAACAGTAGCACATTATTATTGCTATCCTTATCATTATCATTATTATTACTGTTGTTAGTAGAGCAGCATAATAGGTAGGCATTTTGACCTGATAAAGTATTTGAGTGCATGTTTGCATTATTAAGTAGATCCACACACACGTACACACAGAGAGAGAAAAAAAAATGGTGCTGGCTGGCAAAAGGGGAATGTAAGACGGAACAAAGAAAATGAATTATCCGCTATCCATTATTATCATTACTGTTTCTCCACTTCTTTTACTAATATTATTATTATTGTTACTACTATGTAGTGCTGCTGTACGCTGTACATACTTTCTAATCTGTTCCTGCAGGCCACTTTACTTACTAATACATACATACTTTCTATTTATTCCTCTAGGGCAAAGTTAAAGTGTCAGGCGATTCGGCATTTTCTCAAGGAATGAACGTGAAAGTTGTTCCCTTTTTTATTCAGAGTGGTGGTGGTGGTGGTGGTGGTAGTAGTAGTTGTAGCGGCGGCTATTACCGAATAATATGTTATTAACGAGTAAAAAGCGGTCTCCTTTTTAGTTGAGTTTTGCATCAACAACGCCGCCTGCCGCCACGACCAATTCCATGTAATATTTTTTTTTCTCAACTAGGTAATGGGGAAAAAAGGAAAAGCAGCGGTGGTGTTGCTGTATCAAATCTCTATATATTGTGCACTGCATTTTATCCCTCACACAATTTATACTCCCGCTGCTGCTTTGACTTTTTTATATGCTCTTTATTCTGCTACAATAATACCAACTTTGATTAGACACAGAGTTCACAGGAGAGAGAGAGAGAGAGAGAGAGAGAGAGAAATCACGAGGGAAAGGCGTATCAACTTTTTTCTCCTTTTACTTTGCGCAGCACCAGTCTCATGATAATGTGTATAAAAACATTAAAAGAAAAAGTGTCTAGCATCTATAGGCGCCCATACATAACATGTACAAGCACAAACTTTTTGTAGTATGCCTTTCTCTCAAAACTTACCTTACGCAAAAGGCCTCTCGTGAGACGAATTAAAGTTTGCCATTTACAAATATTTAATTGTCTCCGTTTGACATGGTCATTGCTCCTTTCTCTCCTTATAAAGCTGTGATTCTGTAAATTTATGTGCTTTGTATGGATTTCATGCGTGTGTGTGTGCAGATTTCATGACTGAGATAAATATTTTTCGGTACTTCAGATTATTGTATTGAAAACACGTAGTACACACCATACCATACCCAATCCATTTCAGTAGGAAGTTGATGTTGATTCTATATGACTTATTGAAAATTCATGAAGATTGTGATAAATTTGTATGTGCACTGAGCACATGCATCTTTTTTTCAATATTTAAATATGCACTCCCGTTGTGCAGCACCACCATTATCAGGACGAAACACGCGGCGGGTAAATCTGTTTACAGAAATGTAAAACCGGCAGTAATAACAGGCGCCTGTATGTGTATACATGTTACACACAACAACACTCACACAGTTATATGATACTAGTGACGAAAATAATAGGAAACAGAAAAGCATTCCTTTTATTATATAATATTATGGTGACGGATTATTATTATTATTATGGTTGTGTTGTTATCAGTGTGCTTTCTTCACACCATTACCACAATAAACTGAGAATAGAGAGAGTACACTTGGTATACAAAATGTAGTTGCGTTTACTGCCACCACTGCTGCTATTCACATCGACTTTTCAACTTTTATACAATTTTTTTCACAAGGATTTTTTCTTTTCCTTTTTCCCCCACCCACGCTTTTTAAAGAGTATACCTATTTTAACTTTACATATTTATTTAAGTGCATGCTGCTGTTACTGCTGCTATCTAAATAGGTATATGTTTTGTTGATGGATTGAAAGTATAATGTGATGAATTTCTAGTACATGCTTTTTGTTAAGAATGCCCGCACAATATGCATATATAGATTTTTTATCTAGTTGTTGTAAGCAAATGGAAAATTGTCTACAAACAGGGTTAGATATAATAATAATAATAGTAATAAGTAAATATATGTATATTTTTCCAAGTAAAATTTTCTTTCTTGTTTTGACGGCATGGCGCGGCGGCGGCGACGTTTGAGAGAGATGGTGCGTTTGAGATATTGCACCCTGTAAACTGCAAAAGCGAATTTTTCTAGCTTGCCTTGCTCAATGGAGAGAGAGGGAGAGAGAAGGGGAAAATGAATTTACGTAAATATTTTACTTTCTTTTTTTCCTTCTCTCCACCACTCTATCTTTTTCAAATCTATACGTACTCTACCTAAGCCAGGTTTCTGTTTACCTTTTTACTACTACCACCACTACCACCACTACTACTACTACTGCGTGAAATATGCAAATAAAAATAGTATGCGTTGTTGGTTCTTGTAAAAAGTGCATTCTAGCTTATACATGCCTTGAACATCCAGAGAGAAAGAAAAACACAACCAAAGGCAACGCTCGTAGTGGCAGCAGCAGCAGCAGCAGTAACAACAACAACAGACGATAATAAATCTATCCGGAAAGGAAATCAGTGACAGCGAGTGAGTAAATAAAATATGCATTAATCGACGGGGAGGGAAAGAAAAGGAGCTCTTGTTATAAATATATCCTGTATACTCTCTTTGGCATCAAGACAGAAGTAGTAGTGGTGGTGGTGCAGAAAGAACACGGAAAACTAGCTTTATTGACTAGTAGTCTGCTTGCTTTTTCCCTGCGTTCTTCACTCTCCTTTTTCTATGCTGCTGCTGTTGTTGTGAGTGTGCCACCCTTTCTTCTTCTTCTTCTCTTTTTTTTGCCAGAGAGATATTAGTCTTCTTTTCGGAAAAGCAAGCATGAAGAAATAATAGTTACTATATAAAGTATTCTATGGCAAAGTGGTAGGGAAGCGAAGAATGCATGTGCAATGAGAATACATAATAATAATTTGATATTATTATTATTAGTATATTTTTTGGTATTTATGTAGGTATGCATCTTATAGATGGATATGCAAGCAGGTAGATATTTTACCACTTGTGCTGCCATTACCATAATATATTATGCACCAGACACGGCATGTGTGTGTGTGTGTGAGAGAGAGAGAGAGAGAGAAAAGTGTAAGTGTAACTTTTCCGTCACCACCGACACTTTTCAGTGTCATGTTTTTACTGGTTGTGTGCACACCACTATTGCCACCGCCACCAACAACACCACTCGTCGTGGTTCCATTAATGGAAATTGTTATTATTGTTGTATAAGAAGGGCATATGAATATGGGAGTGAATGCTCTTGACTTTTTATGTATGTATTCTTGTATGTAGAAATGTATATTATTTTACATATATGCATACATGTGTAGCAAGGTGATAGAAAACTAATTTTAAAAACATCGCACCTTTTATCGTCAAGGCATAAAAACTTTTTTTTTTGAAGTGTATACTATTCATGCATGACTTAGCTTTGCATTCTTCCTTGTTGAGAAGTAATAATAATGTGCACT
>JAHZMT010002348.1:0-24138 GCA_027743785.1 Sinhomidia bicolor
AATTCCAGCATATTATACTATCCCGGATGAGGGGCTTAATCCCAACAAAAGACATGGATTTTTGAAATACTCAGTATTTTCATTTTTCCTTAAAATGTAACATAGAGAGCCAGGAAGTGCGGTTTTTATTCTAGCTTAATAGACCTTTAAATATTTCCGGAACATTTCACTGACTAATGGTTTCCAAATTGTTTTTACTTAGTGAGATTTAAATCCGTCACTGTTTAAACGCACCGGTATTAAGGCTACGTTTCCGGAAGTCATTCCGTAACTGAGGTTACAGCGTCCATCATGTCGGATGACTTTAATCCGTAAAAAATCAAGGATTTTTCAATTATAATTTTTTTCTAGCTTTAGTTTAAATGCAACAAAGAGAACCGGGAAGTGCTGCTTTTATTCTAGATAAATATGATTATAATTTTTTCCTGCACACTTCCCTGACTACTGGTTTCCTATTTATTTTTACTTAGTGAGGTTTAAATCCGTCACTCTGTTTCAACGCACCGGCATTAAGGCTACGTTTCCGGATATCATTCAGATACGAGGAGTACAGCATCTATCATGTCGGATGAGTATAATCCCTAAAAAATACAAGGATTTTTTAATTATAATTTTTTCCTAGCTTTCCTTTAAATGTAACAAAGAGAGCTATGAAGTGCTGCGTGAATTCTATATAAATATGATTATAAATTTATCCTGCACATTTCCCCTACTTCTGGTTTCCTTCCGTTTAAAATATCATGCAACAAAACGAACATTTTGTTTTTACAAACTTGTTTATATTTGCTGCGTGCACGTTTAGTAATACTTCCTATTTAAATACACAGAAAATATATGTTTAAAAACGCGTTGTGAAGACTACAGAAAACAATTTTAATGAAAAAATTAAATTGGACAGATCTGGAAACAATATGCTGGCACTGCTTTGTTAAAAAACATTTGAGCTAATATTTAAATTCATAATTGAAATGCGAATTTGGAATCTGCCTACGGCAGCATTTTTTATGCGCTTTTAATTATTATGGTAACTCGTCCATTGCAGTTAGATTTCGATTTTTGTTCTTAACCGACTTAAATTAGCTACATGGAAATTAATAAAGATTAGAGCCTTAAGGTAGTCAATGTACTTTATACCTAAAGCTCCGACTCCCGAATGTGAAACTACCTCATCACTAACACTATTCAACTAATAAGAATTAAATTGGCAAGAATGCATTATGATTATTACACTTGTGATGTCAATCTTATTCTCGCAAAGTTAGACAATACGAAGCGTGAATAAAGACATGAGTACTATTGCATTAAGATTGTGGCTGCGTTTCAGTCGGCATAGGATCAATAAAAATTATTAGAAGCGTCGCATGTTTAAAAGCGTTTTTTATAGCCCGCAGAGTTCAGAGTTTCGTAACGCATTCACAACGATAAACTGTGGAGAGCTTTTGCATTTTTAAATTTGATTCTAAAACAGCGTCGGCGATTTTCAACATCTAAAAGCGTCAATCACGACTTTTTAAAAATATCATTTGCATTCTTGATTTTTTGTATATTACTTACCTTCTTTGACATGCGATGTCAAAAATAATTATAAAATCGGGATTCGCATATTAAAGCATTTCATTGAATTTGAAGAGTGTTCGCACCATTCGTGCAGTAATACTACCAGGCAAATGTGCATTCTATTCACTCAAATATAGTCTGCATTAACAGTGTCATTGTCATTATGGTTGTCAATAGCTAAACATTTCATATTTTTACAGTAGCACTAAGGAAACCAATACTAAAAATGAACTCATTGCCGTTTTATATTGGCAGTTGTCTTGTTCATGCCTGACTTTTAGCACTAAATATGGTAGTCCCTCCCGCTTTAATGGGCCTGCTGTGTTTTACAGTACTATTTCTGAATGTTGTATTCACACTAGTACCGTACTAGTTGAAAATGAAAAAGATAGTCAACTAATCCAGACAAAAGAAATTTTGGATTGATGAGTAGTTTAAAAGAGAAAAGCAAGTGTGTTCCTGAAAAATAAGATTTTTTGTTTTGCCCTAGTCCTTAAAATATTAGTACATCGTGGTCCTTCTTCAAAGACGGTTTCTTAACTCATCCCAACTTTAATCAGTGTTGCTTTTCAATCTCTTTATTACGTGTCGGAAATGGTAGTAACTAATAGCTTCACTCAAGTTTTCTCGCTGTCATAATTTGATTAAATGG
This sequence comes from Sinhomidia bicolor, assembly GCA_027743785.1. Lineage (NCBI taxonomy): Eukaryota > Metazoa > Arthropoda > Collembola > Entomobryomorpha > Entomobryidae > Sinhomidia > Sinhomidia bicolor. Next base: position 2,210 of record JAHZMT010002348.1, read on the forward strand.
TTATCAGACTTCTGAGAGGAGCTAATAAGCTAATTGTTATCCAACATGCGCGTTTGTAAATAATACTGTGTGTGAATGTACTTATATGGGTCGTGCACATTACAGAATGAAACTTTAAAAATTAGAAAGACAAATTTAAAACATGTTTTAGAAAGGCATTCGTGAAAAATTCAACAAATATTGGTAAATGCAAAAGTCGCAAAAAATAATCAACGGTTTAAATTTTATTAATATGTAAGATTTTCAAGCAAAGTTGTTATACAATAATTAAACGACATCGCCTACTAGTGTGTTGTGGAGGTTGGAAACCATTCTTATCAAAATAATTAAGGAAAATATATGTCGAGGTCCGACGCCACGATGATGAGGTGTCGGGTATCTAAAAATTTTACACATTCCTTTCCCTTGTAAGAAAATACCTTAATGCCTAAATATACGCTGTACGATTCATGAAAATTAGAAAAGATCAACTATATTATTAATTTTTTTCCGAGACAATTTATAAAAGCAAAACAATGTATTACAGAAATCGTTTGTTAAAACTTTATTATTCTTAATAAACGACTTTTTTAACAACCAACCTATTCAAACTACGTCTAATTTATTTCTTACGTTTCTTGTGTCGGAAACATACACGTCAATAACAAACATTGCAAACAAAAAAAGCAAAAATTTAATACATTTAAATAAAGACATAAGAAAATACAAGCCAAAATACAAGAGTTGGTACTTAATCCTGCATATACTCCATGCTTTTGCTGTCAGCGTAAGGTATCGCAAACAAGTCTAAGCATGGTTCGTTGACAATACTGTTGCAACTTGAAGCTTTTGAAGATGAATTAGTATGATCAATCAAGGTGTTAGGGAGTGACGGAAGAGGTGATAAATCGGGATGGTTGACTACATAGCGATTGCTGATGACGACAGGATCCGGAGAAACACGTCCATCTTCACTGTCGTCACTGTCGAGAAACGTTGCCCGGCTGTTTTGTTCAAAAGTTGGACTCCCACCGTTGTTACCTGGTGTCGGAACAATCATAATGTGCGTCCGTCTTGGAGTTTTGGATGGGTACAAAGGCGTCTCCATGCTTTCCTGACGACGGATTTTTTTAAGAGGACTCAGCGTTGCACTTAATCTTTCGTAGTCAGGGCAACTGGTTTCTTCAATATCATCGCCACTATCGCTGTTGTCGTTATTTTGAGAATACATGATATGACGCTTTTTCTGTTTGACACCCGGACAAAAGGTCAAAGTTTCGTCATACTGATCGTAGTAGAAAGTGAGGAAGGATATATCCATGTACGACATGTTATTTCGGTTATAAAGGGCAAACTTTTTTGACGTATCGTAATTAAATTCACGGGTGACATAGTCTTTTCCTGCAAGATAAACATTTTTTTTAAATTTTGAAAAGTTCCGACGCTACGTTCCGATGCCTGGATCTTGCGTTTTAAGGCTAGTAATAACTTACGTTTTGACGGAGTACTGAGTGAAACTCTAGCCTCCGTAATCACACTGCGAAACGATGAATCCTCAATAGCCTGTTCAGCTGTAATGCGATCAGTATCTGTAATCATTTTTTGAAGAAGCCAACCAAACTGGCTGTGTAGTGCCCTATCAGCAATTTGTTCCCGTTCCATTTTCGGAGTAGGCTCAAGGGAGGGAATAAGTCCAATAACGCGACCATTCTCAATAGCATCAATGTAAATTGAACGGGGATGACTTTGGCGCGAATGATAAAATAGCAAAGTCGCTTTAACATCCATTTCAAAAATTATGCAAGCTGTTGCGAAAATGTCAGTTTCTTTACTGAATCGAAAAAACTTGAGAGCTTGGTAATCTTGGTAACCATGGCTTCCATGGGATTCATCAAAGAACCACGTGATTCTGATCCTAAAAAGAAATTAATAAAGTTTAGCTCCGACCCCAGCTCCAAACGCTTCAACAACTTGAAAATGTAACCAAGAATTTCTAATTTATTAACTTACGCTTTCCAATATGAATGCACTTCCAAAATCCGAAATAACAAGAGTATTATCCGTTTTGATGAGGCAATTGTCCGGTTTCAGGTCGGCATGAACAACGTTCTTAGAGTGAATCCACTTGACTGCTTGCAACAGATGCATAGAAAATCGAACAGCGTTTTCTGGCGTAATTTTTTTTCGTAAAGCTGCTACACTTCCTGCATATTCAAGGCATCGGAAATCATTAATTTACTTATCATGTAGGACGCCGGATAGTAGCATGTTTGTAAATTTGACACCTTACCGTAGCACAACTCCATGACCAGAAAGGCATCGGAATAGTAAAAGGCCCCCACGAGGTTGCAAATACGAGGGTGCTTGAGGTAAATCATTATATCCCGTTCTTTCCAAATACCGGCACAGGATTCTAGAGTGGCAGGCATTTGCTTGATGGCAACATCTCCTGTAGACTTACTGCTTGACTAAAAATAAAGTCATGTAGTTATTAGGACAAACCACGGGGTCGGATCAACAACGATACATTTGACAGAATCTTTATACTTATATTTAATAAGTACCTTCCAAATGCGTCCATAACTTCCAAAGCCAACTAAATACTTTATCTCAAAATTTGCAAACTCCATTCTTGGAGTAAAACCTTGACTAATCTTGGATAAAGCTAAATCTGTATTAGCTTTGAGTAGACTCTTCTCCCTATCGTTCTGACATTTGGAGTAGTCAATCGAATTGGCAACCAAATCAATAAGCTGTGACAAGGCTCCTAGATTTCTCGGCCCATCCTAAATTTTCAAAAAAAATTAGGGCGTCGGATTTTAATGGTGCCGGATAAACAGATGAAGCTACTGTGAAATGTATTAATCTATTCTTACACAGGTCAGGTTTAGTTGGCCTCTGTACTGGTAATCCATTCTTAACGATGTCGGGAATGAAGTAATGAAATTTTTGTTGGGGAAAATGAGAACTGGTGGGATGCTTGCTTTAGCGTTACACACTAGCACAAAAGAGCATTAACGTCCAGCAAGACTTGTCGATATACAACTTGGTTGAGTTGAAAACTGAGTTGAAAACAAAACAGAGATGACCACGAAATGTGATTGGCTGTAACTTATTAAGCTATGCTGCACGCAGAATACTCGGACGTCCGCACCCAAGATTTTTTGGGTATATAAGGAAGCCATTTTCGTTTAATACACTTTTTGGTCATTATTAGAAGCATCACTCGCTTGGTATTTTAAAAAAATTGTCCGGGTGAATTGAGACTAGGAAAAACCAATCCAAACTTGCTACCTTTACAACACACTGAATTTTGCATTTGTGAATAATTTTTTTTCGGAGTGTCGGAGTTATTGACGCGATATATACATAGTGTAAGTGCCGGTGAAGAATATTTTGTAATTCTTTTGTAATTCGGTGAACTTTTGGACGGCAAAATGGCTGAAACAGGTGGGTCAAGTAGTTTGGACAATTCTAGTGCCGACCACGCCCCGAACGATGCGAAAAAGTCGAATGAAAAGATTGTTCAGTCAGTTGCACTTGAAGACGAGCAGGCTTCGAAGCATCAACAAAGTGATGTTAGTGAGCAGTTGAATGAACCAGCCATTTTGGATGTTTTGGGGAGCGTTTTAATGCCCGATGAGTCCTGTACGGTGGATGACAGTTCTAAAAGTCAAGTTGCGGACGCCAACGCGGAAGTAATAGATTCAGATACAAACCCATCATTGTCGGAAAATTTAAAAAATGTAAACCCAACGGAAAAGGCGTCGGATGACGATTGTGTAAAGCGACAAGTGGAACATCTTTTTGGAGATGTTAGTGATAGTGACGAGGAGAAAATCCCACAACGAAAACTTAATACAATGGCCAAACCTATAGAAGATCCGATTCCTTTGACGACTGAATATGGTTCGAAAAATGTCGAGCAAATCGAAAATCAGAACGAAAAGATTGTGCCAAAAAAACCCTATGACGGACGTTTATCTTCATCCAAGGTTAGTGATTTATTCGTCTGTATGAAACCCGCATTTAATTTATTAGTTTAGGGAATGGACATGCAGTCTCATCACACCAAGTATGAAGTGAAACTGAGTTCTCGAGTAATTTTAAACAAATCTTAATAAATTTTATAAGGCATCGGATATGTATTTAACTTTTAGGACGGTCCTATGAATGCTGGTGGGATGCTTGCTCTTGGCATGCATTTTGTTTCCGAATCTTTTCGTCGGCCGTTGTCAGATGAGTTTGATCATTTATCTGGTGGCTTACACATCATGATGACGAAATGGCTGAATTCATCTACTGAGAATCGTATGGCGTTAAAAAATTTGCACATCGGCAAAAGGATTGGACACGGCAGCTGCGCATATGTTTACTCAGCTTTTTTCAACAAAAAACATGTTGCTCTCAAGCAGTTTAAGAAAAATGTGTGTAGGCCAGAAGATGTATATAAGGAACGTGACATTATGCTAAGTCTGAATCACCGAAACGTACGAAAGCTGTTGGGGGCTTTTCACGAAGGCCATAGCTATCTGGTTATGGAGATATGCGTAGGTAAGCTACATGAACATACTATATGCATTTTTAGTCTTTACTTATTTCCGAAACTACTCATATCCGACGCGACTCATATCCAACACTACTTAAATCCGACACCATTGTTAATTTTTAGGAACCGTTATGCAAGCAAGACTCGGCGCCAGCCAAGCACATCTGCATTGCTGGATAGTCCAGCTAATACGTGCTGTGGAATACATACACAGCAAAGAAATAGTGCATTGCGACCTTAAGCCCGACAACTGCCTGGTAACTACAACTGGCTGTTTAAAACTTTCTGATTTTGGCGCAGCAATTCTTCTTCCTGAGGTTTGTAGTTTAAAGTTTGACCCTTTTCGCTAGCTGGCTAATGTTCCGACACTCATACTTCAATATTTTGATTGTTTTAGGGTGCTACGACTATACAATCTCACCGAAGTTTTGGAGTTGCGGCGTATCAGGACGCCGAGACCAACCAGAGGTTTATCCACTCCAAATCAAAAGACATATTTTCGATGGCCTGCACAATTTATGAAATCGAAACTCAACGCGGTTTTCTCAAGTATACAATTAATGGTGTCAAACCCACTGCTAACGACTACATTGATGCTTATTACACTGGCCGAAAAGTAGCTCTCAATGCAGAGGAATGGAGCAAGTCCGACGTTGAGAAAAAAAGCTTGCTGAGTCGCGCCGACACCAGTAAATACTCAGCAATATTGAAACTTATGATAACTGAGCCACGGATTGGGGCAAAGGAGGCTCTGCAAAAAGATCTTTGGAGTGAATCAAGCAAGGTTACTGCATCGATGTTGGCAACAGGTAAAAATGTATAGCATGAAAATTATGAGCATTAGTTAAGTTTGGAAGGCGTCGGATATTTGCGCTACTAACGTATTTTTCTTAGGGTTTGCTGCTCCAAATTCTATCAAATTTGAAAGCTCAAAGCCAATTAAAATCGACCAGGATCCTAAAATGGATATGCTTTTCCAAGTAATGTCTCTGATATACTATGATTCCGAAGAAATCGTTGACAGTCTCCCAGTAGATGAAAGTGTAAGTTCTCAAGTTCAATTTTACCGAGTGTCGGCTCATTTCTGCCGTCGGAACGTTTGAGTAAAAAATTTTTTATTTGCAGGCGTATAAGTCTGCAGAAGCAAAATTAGTAACGACTGGAGAAAATGATGCGTTGACTAATCTAAGGCACAAACTTGCTACAGTTTGTTCAAAACGTGAAGTTTTAATGGCTGCAGATCGATCAGCTTCCGACACCACTGGCACAAAGATCAGGAATGCTGAGAATCAGACTACGGATTTCAATGAAAAACGAGCGAAGGATCAGAGCGTTGACGGAACAAATGCAGAGGTAAAATATTCGTGATAATCATGAAGAAGCAGTAGGAAATTTGACTTGCATTACTCTTCTTGTTTTTCAAACAGGAGACAGACTGCAACCCAGACGTTCCGCCGTTTACTCAGCGCTCACCAATGCCAGGAAGTTCCGTTGTTTCAGAGCCGTCGGATAAACAGTCTGCAAACTTTGATGGCAACCAATGTCCAGACATGAAATATGTCGATTTGGCAGAAATAATTCAAGGGGTGCTATTAAATGTGTTTTCCATTAGCAATGTCAGGATACCTCTGAATTCAGCTGAAGGAGTGGCAGATGCTTTAACACACGCTACAAAATCGGCTATTAATGACTCTGCACGGGGAAAATCAGTACCAACAACAACATCAGCAACGGCAGCACCAACCGTTGTCGCACCAACCGTTGTCGCACCAACCGCTGTCGCACCAACCGCTGTCGCACCAACCGCTTCCACATCAGCCGTTTCCGCCCCAGAAACTGCGCCAGCAACCAGTTTAGCCACAGAAAATTTTGCTGCTCCGACCCCAAAGCGAAGAGGTAAAAAAGGTTCAAAACAAGAAGCAAAAGATCTTACCGGCATTTACAAAGACCTCGCCACGGGTCCTGTCCCAAAGACAGTTGATGCATTTAGGCTCCCGAGCAAAACTGGCGCAGCCAAACCTCATGTCGAACGTGCCCTGTCCCCTCTCAGAGAAGGTGACGGAGTGGCACCAGAAGCACCAACTATACTGCCCAAGGTAAAATTCTACATTTTCGTAGTTAGCTTTTATTCATACGTCTTGGTCATTTGCTCATATATTTATGCTCTTATTAGGGTGCAAAGGGAAAGAAACAGTCAGGAAGTGTGCAGGGACGAGGCCCTTCTTCGCCTCTGGTTCGAGCAGCCGCGAATTCAACGCCGAGCAGAGAGGAAAAAAGTGTAAGTATATCCGACGCCATAGTAACAGCGATATTATGTGTCCGACGGTATTAAATGAAATCATTTCTTTCTAGCCTACAAAAAGGAAAGTCACTACTAGAGAACGCAGTAGGGAGGCTGTGGCAGCAAAAAGGACAAAAATTGATGACCAAAGCAGGAAGAAAGCAGACGAGTTGCAGCAACAGAGGTTGCAAGAAGCTGAAGAAAAAAGCAGGAAGAAGCGGGAAGCGGAGCGAAAAAGACTAGAAGAAGCGAAACAAAAAGAGGAGCAGGATAAAAAGACAAAGAAGAAAGGAAAGGGGGCACAGTCCAAGAAACCTACGCAAAGAGGTCGCAACAAACGTGTAGTTGAAGAGACTGACGAAAGTTCGGAGGGCAAAGAGAGCAATCAAAGTGAGGAGGGAGAGAAAACTGAGGAAGATGATGTCGATTACGAATGTCGATTTTGCAAATTTAAATGTGACGACGAAGAGGTTTGCATTAATCATATGAAAAAGACTCACCCAAAGGAAGTAAAGGAGTTTTTGAGGCAGCCGAAATCAAGAAGTTTCCGCAAGTAGATTGTAATGTAGTGCTTATCTATTATGTACATTATGCTTTTGGTTGAAGGCGTCGGATAATTTTAATGAAATCCTTGTATAGTATTACGATAGTGATTACTAGGAAGCTTATATAATATTGTTTTCATATTATATCTTATTACCTTGTTTTTATCAATTCCCATAATCAATTACAGTTAATCTATGTTAGTAATATATGTTAGCATTTGTTAAAATATCGTCACTAATTGATTACAAAGATTGAACAATTGTATTTCCTCCTTCCAGTTGTATGTTGAAAATTGCTTTAAATAACCAAAACAATGATTTCTGTGAATGTTTGATTTTCTAATAAACATTTGCAATGAGATAAGGTGTCGGATATTTTCAAATAACGTACACACGTCGGATAGCAGGTGGCATATTTTATACATTTAGTAATGACTTGAGTATTGTTGAGAGTATTAGAATATTGTTGTTGTATTGAATAATAATGCTTGAATAAAATAAATTAGTATTTACAAGATTCCTTGGGGCGTCGGAGTTTTACTTAATCTACTACTTAATGGGTTTTGGTAGTTGGTCCATGCATATTATCTGGAGTATGAAAAATTAGCTAGGCATACTAATCGAACTACATGTTAAAGCTTTTGAAAAACTTTATAAATAAGATTGTAATGAATGTAATAAGTTTAATCACAGATTAAATAGTTACGAGTTTTTTCATTTATAAATTTTCCAAATGTTAACGTAAATACGCAGTTATGTGTTACACAATTTAATTACGTATGCTAGACTATATTGGTAACAGAAAATACCATTTTAAAACGCACCGATAAAATTAACTAATTACCGCATTAAAGCAAATTGCCTCTACAAAGGTTAAAGATTACACATGCATATTGCTGAAAAGATTTTTGGAAGGCTAATAAGCGTGGAATCATCGTTTTTGATTTTTCTCTGCCATTATCAATCTTTTTAATGGTTTCTTACGACTCGCTTTGACATCAAAGTTAATAGTGGAATAGAAAATCAGTGGCATCATCATTATATGTAAATAAAAAAAATTACGGATACTTATTGTAATTCTATAAATATTCCGACATCGTGAACAAGAGAAACCGTATTGAGCATATTAGAACTAAGACTTATCCGATACCATCCTGGTAAACTAGACTATTAACTAGTACCGATTGCTTACATTGCCTTGTAAACCTAGCAGCAAAATTGCCTGAAAATGGCGACATATATTGATTTAACTGCTTATAAAGTATAACGGAATTAAATTTTCAATCATGTAATTTTTGATAAAACTGAGTTTATTGTAATTCACATACTTCACGACAATAGGAAAAAAAATATTTGATGTAGGAGTCGGATATTAGTTGCACGTTTTTATGTGCTTCCGGTAAGTTGGGCGAACATAAAATATAATGCCACAATTTTCACAAGGATAAGAAGTCCTGACCTCAGCATGAAGTGCCTGGTAATGCCCTACAAGGCTTCTTTTTCGCGTGAAAACTGCCTCGCAGTCTGAGCACTTAAAAATGGTAGGTTGAGAATGGACCTCATTCACATGGCGATCTAAGTTTTTTTTGTACTTAAAACCTGATGAGCATTGTCTACAAAAGAACTGAGAAAAAATGCATATCTTGTAATCCATGTTTAGAACAAAATGTTGGATATTTTTTATTTAATAGCAGGCGATGAGTACCATATTAACTTTTGAAGCTGCTGGTAGGTTTTTGTCTGCCAAGTTAGGAGTACGTGGTTTGATCTACAGAAATAAAAATAGTGACAAATAATATTATAGGTTAAAATAGAGGTTAGGTTGGCGTCGGAGCTTGTTTAAATAAATATATCGCTACTTACTGGGGTAGCGATTTTGGCAAGCTTTTTGTGAGAAATACGCTGGACCTTTGCATTGGCAGCTTTTGCTCTTTTCATAAAGCGAGTTCTACTACGTAGATGAAACTTTTGTATTTCAGGCTCTGATGCTGAAGAAGAATGCGAATTTGATCGCTTGCGTCTAGCCTGAAAATTTATGCACAAAATTAACCGTGTAACAGCAGACTATGTAGGTGTCGGAATACAAGTATTATCTCAATTGTCTATTTACCTTCTTGCTGGCTACAACTGGAGTTAGAGAACTCTTTGTATCAACTTTTGCGTCTTGCGTCTCCTCATCATCACTCGAAGAGGTACACGAGATTGATATTCGCCTTGGCCGTAGCTGAAAAATAGAGCAATGTTCAACGTTAAAATTTTTTTTAATGTATGGTTTTTCTTGATGACGATGTTTCAACAGTTTACCTTTTTAACCTTAATTGCTCGCAACTCAAACGGGTGAAAATTTTCATTTGTTGTCGAGGACACCTGTTGGCAAATTGTAAAAATGTAGAATTGGACAATGATAAAAGTTTTTAATACTCTCACACCTTAAGGTTTTTAAAACTTGCCTTGTCAAGTTCACTATCCTTTACAGTAGACTTTTCATTGTTCTTATTTGAGTCAGTAAAAGCGGCAACGAACATATCTCCTCTCTAAGGTTAAAAGTAAATGAAGTTTCTAAATAATTCCGACAGGCTGAATGAAAGTATTGAGTTTGCTAGGCTTACGTTTAGATTTTTTGATGACCCCGCAGTTGGCCTGGAAGCAAGGGGCCTAGACGGTGGACATGGAGTTTGTTCATCTGGTGATAACCAATCATCAAGGCTTCCAACCTCTGACTTAACACAAGTTCTCGGCGTCGGAACATGGCTTTCCGACATTTTATCATTTGGTCGATCGATCTGCAAGTCCTCCCAGATTTGCATGATGTAATAAGACATGTCCTTGCCCTTGACGTAAAACAGAATAGCGATTTCGACATTTATTAAACTGGGAAAGTGACGATGTGCTAGTTTTAAAACTGTTTTTACCGGACGACGGTTTTTTAAATTTGCACCTACCGTCAGAACACCATTTCTGCACGTCAAGAAAAGAGTTTTGAGCTTGTCAGGTTTGTCAGCCATTTGCATAGCCAGTTTAACCCAGACTAAAGTGGTCTGACGTGCCAAGTTACCAGGCATCTTATTTAACATGTCCTGTTAATAAGAAACCAAGCATATACAAGGCGTCGGATTATAATTCTTTACAAATGTTTTAATTTTAAAAGTTCAAAAGCACACTCAAAAAGGAAACATAATTTGGGGAAACTGTTTTCTTAACCTTTAAGGAGTTGTCGGTGAGTAGGTTAAAGAACCTATCAGAATTATTGAGGTTGTCCGACATCATAGGTTCGATGCTGGAATCAACAGTAAAACAAACAGTATATTAGTGCTTTGTTAAGTATGATGATACATGAGCATATCAAATGAAAATTGAGGTTTCACATTTAACAGGTCGTATAAGTCTATATAGCATATGTGGTCACCTCACCGTCCCTGTGCCTATCTCCTGGTAGATCGATCCGCTAGCAATTGTCAAACAATGGTCTTTATAGACGCCAGCAAAACTGATGAATCTTTAACGTACTCTTCTAGAGTAACTATCTGCTTCAACTAACTGCTTCAACTAGTCACCAATCAACAAATAATTTATCCGTCTGTCAGTATACCTGCTAAGGTTTCAAAAGTTGTTTTGACCAAAGTTTAAGTGTATGTTGCTAATTTTAAGATAATAAACCGAATTAATGTTTTTAGAGAAGAGGCCGATTTTTGGATTTTAAAAGGTCTATTACGTTTACGCTTGTGTTATAAAATTGTAGCAATGACACTATATTATAACTGCTTCACCTTGTATTATACTGTTTTCTAATATTGTACAGGATTTACCAAGAAGTTGGATATCTTTTTTTAAATTCATTTGACTTTTAGCTAAATTCGTAATAAAAGCACGCCAGATTCCTTACCTTCACTCCTTCAGATTATTTTCAATCATCAAGCTGAGTTTAGCAGTACACTTCTTGTCACGGACCTAATCACCTTACGATTTATAGCACTCTGGCTCCCAACCACTAGCCTGAAAACAGCAAAACAACCTGAAAAGTATGTAAACAAAAAGCATGTGTCTTTGCCAACCAGCGTAATTCTGTTTTATTTAAAAACAAAGCGGGGACAGATAATGCTATAAAAGCTAGGATCGTTCAATCATTTTGGCTTTCTATGGGATGAGAATTTATTTATTCAGCATTGGTGCGGCAGTGGCTGTAATGTTTCCAAACTGTAGATTTTGGTACCTTTCAAAAGTTGTTGTTGAAAAGATATAGTTTATTAGTGCATTAGGAGATTGTTCTCTTCACTCAAGCAACAAACGAACAAAAAATAAATAAACCGTTGTAAGCCGTGTGCGTAAGGTGTACGTAACTTATGATATTGAATGAAAATATTGCGTAAATCTTTATTTCATTTATTATGAAAACACAATTTGAAAATTCTTTGTAGTTTTTTAAATGTTTTGAATAAGCCTTCAATTTCTGACAACCCGTTGTCAAATTCTGATTTCAGATTCGGTCTTTTAGGCAACAAATACACTAAAAATCTGTATCACACGTATTTTTTTGTTAAAAAACCATTTTCTGGCCAACCGATAAGAACTTTAGAACGTATATACTTGTTAACTAATTGAAATTACTAACTGAAATTTCGTAATCGTAACGGCAGGGTTGTCTGCAGAAATTAATTATTTGCAAAATTATTTGGGTGGAAAAAAATTAAATTTATCTGCAAATGTATTTTCAATTTTTGGTTTCCCTAAAAGTATTTAAATACTTTTCATGCCTACTCTACTATACTCTATACAACATATTCCCCAGCATGTTATTTGACCTGAACGTCATTGTCCTAAACTTGGTGTGATGAGAGCCCAAGCGCTTTCTTAGAGTAAGCGCGTGTTGACTCTAAGAAATCGAAGGCCAAGTTAAAATGACGACCAGACATACTAGTTTCATTGAGTGCGTGTGCTTTAGCTTCATTCAATGCACAAAATAGTTTTTCGCTTTCCTCTTGCTCAATAAAATCAGTGATTGCATTTGGTGACATTTTTAATCTAATCTAACAACAACAACTTGATTTAAACGATGGACAAATAAATTTCCAAGAATTTGAAAGACGACAATTTTGAAATTCTGACATTACTAAAAGTAAACTTTTAGCATTGCAAAATGTTTAAATTTTTGTTAAACTGCTCTTAAAAATCAAATAATTTTAATAGTATTTAAATACTTTATTAAATTATTTATTATTTAGCCCGCTAATTAAATGTGTCTGAAAAATTATTTATTATTTAAGCAGAGCGAAGAAAAGTATTTAAATAAAAAAATTATCTCCGAAAAAGTATCTATTTATTATTTATTATTTAAATAGCCGGATAAAGTTATCTCGACAACCCTGCGTAACGGTCACTAAGAGTTACCATTGACGTAGAAAGTAATTCAATAGACTTTGTTCTTTAGACCTATGCAATTGTATGACGAAAACAGAAATTGATTTTTTTAGTTTTCTCGAAAACTAGTCGACGGCCAGACGGCTGGACAAAACGTATGCACAAACAGTCGTACATGACGATCACTTAAAGGTTATACCATCGTTCAAATAAACTAAGATATGGCAAATCAGGAAAAAGTAGCATATTGACGTTTAGGGTTTCTGTTAACTTTTAAGGGCTCCCTGGCATCTGGTAAATTTGAAGGACTTCCTGGTATTCTGTTAACTTTTAAGTTCTCAAAACTGTCAAAAATTGCTTTTCAAGGGTACCTGACGACCCTTCAGGGCCCCCTGCGTAGTTTGCTAAAAAGCTCTTACATTCTGTCAAGCTACCTGCTGCAAACATGCAGAAAATCTGTAGTACATTAGGCAGAGATAGTGAGGTAATTTTCAAATTACGTGCAGAACCCTGAAGGGTTGTTCTGAAGGGCTGAAAATCAATAGGCTTCTTGACCTTGATCTGGAGGACCTGCATACTAAATTTGAAGTCTGTCGGATCAAAGGTTCAAGAGTAAAGTTTCTATAGCGCCAATGGAAGGCCGGACGGACAGACTGATAGACTGAAATTACAAAGTAGCACCATAAACGTGCTACTTAATAAAAAAGACAACTGTTCTCAGCCTGTCCTGCCCATCAGCATAAAAATCAAATTTCCCTCTCTTACTTCATTTCTGTCTCATTTGAGAATATTTCGTTGAACACAAATTACAAGAAGCACCGCACCTATAATATTATACAAGTTCTACAAACATTTCTGTAGTACAATTGATATGCATTCTTATTTATCTTGGCCCTATGCATTTGTATAGCAAGAAAGTCTGTTGAAGTTTTGTTGGCATTGTAATTTATCTAACACGTCCGCACTCAAAAGTTTTGGGTATATATAGATGCTTAATGTCGCGTTTTTCGTGTTTTCCCAATAGTAAAAAAATTTTCTCTTGACATTCGCTGTATATACTTGATGTTACTTACCAATTACTTGCCAAAGGGATCGGAGAAAAGTGCCGGTGCAAACATGGAGTGTAGTTTCGGAAAGCAAACATCGGAGAAGTCAGCTCGCGTAGTAAATAGTTCATTAACCCGAAAAACGTCTCCTCGAGTTTTAACTTATTGCGCGGTAGGTTATACATTCGTGTAGTATCGGAGCATTTTCATACATTTGAAGAGTAAGTTGTTTTGCGCAAATGTGAATTAACTTTATGAAATGATTTTAGGTCGGTCCAAACACCACAGGTGTAATCTTTTGCATCAGCAATGATGAAATCGGAGAAAACAATGGGTCAGGTGGCTGTGCCAAAACGGGTGGCGTTGATTTTGCTGCAAATAACATACACCGAAACTGGGATTCAATCACTCCTCGAATGGCTCTTGAGAATTTTGCTGTAGGTCCAATGATCGGAAAAGGAAACTTTGGAAGAGTATATCCTGCTTATTATGGAGGTAAACGACCTGTAGCCTTAAAAGTTTTTGATACCGTAGCATTCCATCTGGAAAACGTTTACAAGGAGAGGGACTTGATGATTGAACTGGAGCATAAAAATGTATGCAAGTTGCTGGGAGCATTTTACAATGGCAGGAGTTTTTTAGTTTTGGAATTGTGCATAGGTAAACATTAAAATTCCGACACTCCATTCCATTTAGTATATTTGCCGACACAAACTAATTTGCTCCTATTATTGTAGGCAACGTCACGTACATGTCAATAATTGCAAGATCGAAAAGCATTGTTTCTTGGGTAGTGCATTTGCTTCGAGCTCTCGAGTACTTACATTATCGTGACATAATCCATTGTGACGTGTGTCCCGAAAACTGTCTTATTGGGTATGACGGTATTCTAAGGTTGTCGGATTTTGGAAGCTCGGAGAAGCTTTCTTTGGTAAGGTCGCAATCGTTTCAAAGCCAAAATTTTACAACTGTTTTCCGACGCCTAATAACCTTTGTTTTCAGGGGGAAATGGAAATCAAATCGAACTGGTCGCGTGGCCATCCGCAGAACCAAGACGATGTTACAAATGAGCATTTTCTTTATTCAAAGCGTTCTGACATTTTTGCAGCGGCATGTTGCATATTTTATATGACTACTCTTGAAGATTTGCTCGGATACGACGTCGATGTAAAACCAGAAGAATATGTTTTAACGTACAAACTTGGAAGAAAAATAGTTGAAAATTTAAAAGATCTTGAAGATCCTAATGCCCCACGACAACCCCTGATATCCAGAGTTCGACAAAGCTATCTTGGGAAGTTGTTGCAACCAATGATTGTGGAGAGCAAATGCCGCGTAATTACTCCTCACCTAGCTTTGCAACATCACAACTTGCAAGACATTTTGAAAATGTACCATGTCTCGGACGATTTTATAGACAACGGTAAGCATCGGAACGTTAACAATAGAGGTCTCAATTTTTGTCGGAAAACATGCTTTAAAAAAAAAAAACTTTTTTGCTCAGGAGAAAAAACTCGTGGCGGCTCAGTGATGTTTACTAAACAAAAGTTCAGTTTTGAGGCGAATAAATTTGTTGAGGGCACTGAATTATCTCAAAATATGTCCGCATTTTATTATGACTCCGAATGTTTTCAAGGACCTGCGTGTCGAGCTACTAGGAAACAGGTAATTTGGATTAGAGAAAAGTACCGGAAATGTGAAAAGCATTTTTTAACAATTTTGAATTTTCAAAAGCTGGGACCAAGTGGTCGGATTTGGGCAGAGGTTGGAGCAAGCCAACCTGCTACTGGGACGGTAATAGAAGGCGTCGGTTTTCGAAATCCAGGACATAGTAGTAGTAAAAAAACTACAGACGATCCGAAAGCGTGTCTTAGTTTGTGTATGGATCCAAGGTTTATCCAACGTCCTCAAACTATTCGCTTGAACTCAGTAAGTCAGAATAAGTAAAGTAACCCGTACTACCACTACAACTGAAATCACATAATTTAATAGTGTCGGAATATATTGTTGCAGCCAGTTGATTTTGTATTACTTGACTCCAACCTGTCCTCTACGGATGAAATGGCACCAGACTCTTCTACTGTATTTCCAAAGGTATGGTTAATACTTTATTACTTTAATACTTTAAATACTTTGTCAAAAGTGTCGGTGACAAACATGAGTTTCGCTTCTGGTACAAAAGCATCAAAAAAGTGGCGAGACTATATCTCGTCCGAGGAGCAGTAATTTGCACCAAAAGAGAAAATATTCTGTCACAAGTCATGCTGTACTTTCATGAAGCAATTTAGTGGTTAAAAACGACACAACAGTTTTTTTAACAAAACTAAAACTTGTACTGTTGGTATTCTTTATTTATGCAGAGTTGGGCAAAAGGAAAGGGACCAGATGTTGCTCAATGTAAAAAACCTAGAACGGACCAAAATGATAAGGATAAAAAACAATTGAAAAAAAGCAAAAAGAAAGGGAGCGATCAAAAAATGCGGAGAGAATCTGAAGAGAGGCGTCGGATAGCAAGAGAAGCCGAACGGCAGCAACAAGAGCAAAAGAAATTTTACAGAGAAAAAAAAGCACAAAAAGACGAAAAATGTGAAACCTTGCAAAACATAAACCATAAAAGTAAGGATCACAAAAAAAAGAATGAAAAGATTACTAACAGAAAGTACGGGTTAAGTCTTAAAAGCTTTGCAATGGCTAAAGTTAAAAAAGGAACACCCGAGCCTATGCAAATCAAAAAGCAAGAGGAACGAGAGAAAAAACAAGCAATGGATAAAAAGCAAAGGGTGTCGGAAAAGGGCGAAAAGAAACAAAAAAAGAAAATACATCTGTGGGAATGCCCAGCGTGCAACCTGAGAAAAAAAACTAAGGATGAGATTGAAGATCATATTGCACAGGAGCACATGAATTAGGAAGTTTGATGTAAAGCTAAGATTCCGACGTGTTTTCAATACATTGAAATTGCACAGTAGCAGTTCACCGTTTTTCGGCGTTTTTAAATGTTAGAAATGAAATTCTGTACCTATTTTGTTTAGTTTAGTTAAGTTTTATTTTTTGACTGAGAGAACTGGTGTTGGCAAGGCTAAAGGTTTTATCGTTACATTTCATGAAATGTCGGAATTACAAGTCATGATTATTAATGCAATTACTTAATCCTGGTTGTGATTCTTTTATGTATTTAGAATATATTATAACTGAATTAATGATACGAGAAAGGTATGAATTGAATAAACTATTGCATTGATTATTACTATATAAATCTTAATTTGATGACTAGAGTATGATAAAGTTCAAACTTTCATGCCATTTCATAGTTATATAGTTTACATGTACTGATATCAAAACAGTAGCGTCGGAGTTTATGGAGTCGGTAGTACATTGAGTAATTGCTAGAATCAACTGATATTGGAAAATTAGTAAGGGTGAGTAGTAAGACTACATAAAAATCTCGCGAGTGCGATGTCACTGATGACTGGAATGTCCATGAAAAAAACAAAGACATTGAACTGATACACGAATTCGTTATAAAAACGTTCAGCAAACGATTAAAGTGGTTGTTTGGCGAGGACTTTTTAGTTTTTATATTAGTCTTGCGTCTCTTGGAGTAGTATATTGTTAGTACGTATTACGGATATTTGCTTATCCCGTACAATTAATCAACGTGTCGGTGTCAGAAAGCATGCAACGACTGCAGTAAAAGATCATTGTTATTTAATCCATATAAAACCGGCTTACAAAAAGGTGTCGGAAGCAAATATAAAAAGTACATTACATTAATTATGCATCTAATTTCATTTCATATTAAATGCCACAAAATTCTAAATTTGATTTTATTTTGCGACGATAACATAATCAATAATATAATAATCGATAATAGACACGCGGAATCAATCAATTTTCTTCATTGTGATAGGTAATGACGTGTTTGTGAAGCGTCTGTCTACGTAAGTAACCCTTCCCGCAGACATGGCAAATATAGTAGTTGGGATTGTCACTATGAGCAGTTTTATAATGCTCTTTCAAGTTTCTTTCAAGTGTGCATTTCAAGTCACAAATGGCACATGAGAAGATCTTCGCCTTGCCGTGCTTCTCTCGCATATGTCTGCGCATATTTCCTCTTGTCGTAAACGTGATTGGACATTTTTTGCAAATTACCTGCAAGAAAAATCAATGTATCAATAGTGTCGGAAATATAGGCATCGGAACACAATTTATTAATATTTACCCTGTCCTCTTCAGGAATCGGGGGCTTCGTTTGTTGGCCTGGCGTTTTTGGTCGTTGCTTTATCTGTGCGGAAAAAATCGTAAAACACAGTTTGTATGAACTCGGTATACCTTTGTTTTATTCCACAACTGTGCTTTCAATAAATACGTGTGGTACGCTTACCGCAGTGAGGTTTTGTGGTATGGGGGTAACTTTAATTTTTGCGTTCCGTTCTAGTGCAATACGCATTTCTTTTGTGTTCCTACGAACAAGAGACGTTTTCTGAGAAGGTGGAACTGACTTTTCTTTTTCACCAGTTTTGTGTCGAATTCGTTTTCTTGGCTTAATAAGCTCATCTTCACAGGATACCGTTTTTTTAGACTTGCCTGTCTTGACAATTCTCTTTGGCTAAAAATTGAACGTAAATTATTAAATCAGCGTCGGAGTTTATACTTGAAGCCGATAGTGTAATTCTTTAGGATACCTTATTACCTTTAGGATACCTAAAAAGTCATTATCATCGTCATCATTGTCATTTTCGCTGGACTGACTTTCTTCGGATGCTAATAATGCCTCTTCAAGGCGTCGGATCTGCGAGAAAATGGTAAAAAACCAAGCATCAGATACAGTTGGAGTGTCGGATCTATTACTCTTTTTTTATTTGCACTTACCAAATCTGCTTTCGGAATTTTTGCTTTTGATTTTCCAGATTTGGATTGGTTGGTAGAGTTACTGGAGCGAATTGGGGCAAAGCTGCGCTTTTGATCATCTTCGTCACTACTGCTGCTGCTACTTATAAATTCCTTGGATTGGAACACCTGACAATTGTTGAACCAATTGTCACATTAGAATAAAATACAAAAAAGTGAAATCTCTAGTTAGTTATTGGTACCTTTTTCTGCTGCCGTGGACGTGTAACTTTAGCTAACTTCTTCTCTTTCAAAACTCTGCTTTTATCACCACTTTTTGCACTCTTTGTAGCTCTACGTTTGTGTGATTTTGCAACTTTTTTAGGTTTTAGAAAATCATACTGACTTTCTCCGCCTGACCCTTTAGTCTCGTCGTTAGAGGTCCTGTCATCATCTCTCTCACTGCTACTCTCAGAAAGCTTTTTGGCCTGTTTCATAGAACGGGTTTTAGGAACACGTATGGGCCTAAAGATTGAGTGGTCTGAATCACTATCTTGCTCGTCACTATAAATCTATAAATACCAAGCGTCGGATAATTATATTGTTTGAACTCACGAAAATCATCTGCTTTATCTCTGGCTAGTTTAGACTGCTATTTTATGTACTTACAGTTGGACCGGGGTCATAGTGCAGAGGAGCGCGACCACTCGAAGGGCCAGGAACAGCGGAAGCTGCATGAAAAGAAGTTGTGAGGGTCGGAGATTCTTCTTTTGTAGGAGCATTGTTTGGCGTCGGATTGTCCAACAAATTTTGAGCTGCATCATCCATTTCCGGCGGCCTAAAAGTTATTTCACCCGTTGTCTCATCCAAGAATGGGATGAGTTCAGGATTGTCCGAAGGAATTTGTTCAGTTTGTGCTCTTTGACGAGACATTTTGGTAACTAAAAGCTAGAGCAAAATAATCTGTAGTGCTTTCTTTAAGTTCCTTGGAACACGCTGATTATTCTGCCGAATAGGTCCAAGTGTTGATAAAAATACTAAAAATTAATAAAGGTCAATGAACGTAAATGTAATAAATCAATAAATTCATAATGGTCGGCTAATTACTATTTGTCAAACTGGTTTTGGTAGTGCGCTAAAGCACCTTATAGGGGTAGAAATGCAAGTTTCAAAATGCAAGTTGTCGACAAGAGTCAGACAGCTATTAGCCCAGATACAGTTTAAGCGTCGAAAACTTGTGTGGTGCATTTTAACCGACGACAGGTGTCGGAACGAAATGTGGGCTCGTAGTTTTAATGTTTATGAATACTGTACGTACCTGTTGTTCCGATGCCTCTAGAAATAACCTTGTATCACTGCCCTTTTAATTCCTTTGATACTATGTGTGCAGTAAGACGGACTAGATCCACTGAAGTACTGCGCGTAGCAAAATACCCAACGGCGTTATGTTCACTCAAAAAAAATTTCACAAGTGTTTAGCTATTTCCTTTGAATCAAGTAGATGTATTTTCAGGTGAAAGGAACAGCACCCTTGTCTTTAGATTTTTTAATGAAGGGAGGGTTGCTCGGGTTAAATCCTAATTAACTCTAGCAGTCAATTTTATGGAGTACAAATATTTGATAGGCTATTCTTAGCGTAAGGATCTGACAAAACTGAAATGTTCAAAACTCTTGGCTGGTTAAACGAATTATAACGCAGGCTCAAAAAAACTCTTGTTTTGTGTGCTTTTACCACAATTATTCCGTGCTAATTGAATAAAAAGTATGACTCGCTTTGTAATACCAGTTTAAAATTACCTGGTCTGGAGATTTACAAAATAAACAGATTTTAGAAATTATTCTATCTGCTGTATGAACAAGTAAGTGTAAACGAACCATCGTTTGCTATTATGTACAAATGTATATTGAGTTGCCTCCCTTGCTTTATAAAACAGGATCAGTCTTGTTCGTTTCCGTCATGCTACGTTTCTTTGATGCCCAACTAAAATCGTTTATACTGCTCATTATCATAATCTGTATACGTAATGGAACTTTTCAAAAATTAAAAACAATACGTTTGGGCGTGCAAATCCAGCAAATTTACTAAAAAAACACTGGAAATTGCGCCCATTCAAGGTTATAAAAATACATTAGGAGGGGTCGGAAAAAAGTGCCGGTGTCAGCAAAATTTTTTTGAAGTGGCGTTGAACTCGTAACCGTTAGACAAATCGCATTGGATGATAGTCGAGTAAAAAAGCAACTGTTACATTGCAGAAACTATGATAAGCGCAACGTATGCAAGTAAAAGTCGTATTGTTTGAGGTGATAAAAATATAACGCATTGAATAGTAGGTTCCTTTGCTATTCTGAATATCTGGTTGTTGACCTGCAAATTTAAAGAAGTAATGTTTCGTGAGGCGGAGTAAAGAAGGGATAAAGATACATGTGTGGATTTATGCATCTGAAACGATTACAAGCGTCGGCAAGAAGTGCGCTGTCATGAATTTTGTGAGGGGAATTATGTTTATGATATTAATGAAATTCTGGAGAGCATAATGGATGATAATTAAAGAAAGCTGCCAAAAACATAATATAGAAATAGAAAAGAAGGTGGCTGGATTGCTGTAGTGAACATTACATGTATTCTTCACCTTTTTCGATTCTAAACATTACAATCATGTATGTACAAAATTACAACTCGGCAAATTTAACTCTCCCCAGTCTCATGATTGGAGTTCAAACGGTCTACTGTGCCTTATTATTGACAATAAGAGGTTGCTACAGTAGGTCTTTTACAGCTTGATTGCCAGAACTAAACTGGTCTTGAGATATACAACAAGCCTCGGGTATTTATACTTACGGCGAACCTTTCCTGAAAACCTGGCTATGGAGTTTTCTCCACTAAACAGCCGTTTGTGTCATTTCTGGTCGTATTCAAACTAGTACCATACTAGTTGAAAATGATGGTCTCCAAATTCGAACAAAATTTTTTGTATTGTTGTGTAGTTTAAAAAGGAAAAATCGAGCCCATTCATTTAAAATGAAGAATTCTTGTCTTGCTCTGGTCATATCCTTTAAATAGTGATATAGCGTGGTCGAATTGCGGATCTTTAATCCCCATCGTTTCATCCCCATAAGTTCATCCCCGTCATTCCTCCCTGAATCATTTCATCCCCATTGTATTATTCCGAATCATGTTATTCACGAATAATTGAATATCTATCTGATGTAATCTCTTTATTATGTGACAGAGTCACATTATAAAAACACCACAGAAAAAGTGAGGGAGCGGAGAGAATTTGTCTGAATTACTCAAATTTTGCATACCGACTTAATGCCTCCATGGGACAATCGCTATTGAATTTGAG
>JAHZMT010002349.1:0-11090 GCA_027743785.1 Sinhomidia bicolor
AGTGAACAAGTTGCTAATGAATCATGAATCTTTTCATCCAATTTTGTTACTTGTTTATGCTTTTGAAAGGTATAAAATTACTTATATTTCTTGGAGAAAGTAAAAGATCAGAACAAGGAATAGAGCTCTACTAATTACTGTTAACGTTATTCAGAAGCTGCCAACTTTTCTGCTAAGCAAATCTACTGAGTGAGTTCTGCTATTCGTTTCACAACATGAGGCTATAGAACATGCCGCAGTGACTCTATATTTATTTGTCACGAAATTATCCAATACAAATTCATAGAGAGCTACATATTTTTTTGCTTAGAGTTACTCCCGTCTAGTTATTTTCTTTCGTTTTTTTTGTTCAGCTTTCGTAGTAATAATTCTCACAACAAAATTGAACTGACGGCACAATAACACCAGTGGTGGAGTGAAAGTCGAGTCTTATTTCCATCCTGTCATCGGCTTGTTTACTCCAACTCATAATAACAAAAATGAACGCTGTTTTTGAATTGACATGTTATTACGGACTTGTCACTACTCAATGTGTAGTTTAGAGTAATAACGACGCACGCCACGCAACGCAGCAAATAAGTTCAAAATCACTGGAAATTGACTAAACCATGCAACGACAACCCAGAGAAAGCAAAGAAACTACACAGGAAAGCGGGGAAAGTGTGTATCCTTCCAAGTGTGAGAAAATAAAATTTTAGAAAATAGGTAACCACATCATAAAATCAATAGTTTGCGTTCAATGCTCGCATATAGAACATTAATCTTTTTACATTTGGTACCTACTGTTCCCATACGTGTCAAAGTATGAAATTCGTAATCGTTATACAATTTTTTAAAGTATTAACAATTTCATGTTATCCTCCTGCTGCTTTTTTAAACTAGTATGTTTTTAACTATTGTCGTGTTGAGTTGGTCCTGTTATGTTCTTTGGAATTTTTAAGGAATAATAAAATATATGTAATAAAAGTAATTTCACCTTTCTAATATTTTAAATGGAAATATAACAGACGTAATGGCATCAAAATGTTTAAAACATACGTATACTACTTGCAACATTCCGCACAAAAATTCCACATTCAACGGTAACCACTTACAACTTTTATGACTTGTCTACTACAATCCACGGTTTTATTCCTTTTTGACGTCATATTCCAAAGAAATAAAAACATAAGCATATGTCCATTACAAGTTGAAAAAACCACATGAGTAATTACTTTTATGAACGTAGGCAGTAAAGATAATATCTCAGAAGGTGAGCATTTTCACGTGAGAAATCTGATAAAATGCTGGCTGACAATATCCAATATCTGAAAGGCTGATGCAAACGCTGCTACTAAAAACGAAATAAAACTCAACAATTCTTCTGAATGACCCGTCAGCTATACGTGATCTTTTTTGGCAAGAAAACCAAAACGACGATAAAAATGCTTCAAAGTGTTTTTTTTAGATTTAGAAGCTAGAAGTGGAAAGAGTAACCAGAAACTGCGTGTAATGCTGGAATGTATGGGATGTGCAAATTCAGTTGGCTAACTAAAGCTGACATGAAATGATCTTACCATGCTTTTTCTTTTCTCCATTCTCCCTAAATTCTCATTCTTACTCTTTCCCAGTCGCTTGCCGTGATTTCTGGTTTTATCTGCTAAACACATTACTTCAGCGCTTTGCGAATCAGTACGCCGTACTAGAGCAACTATAAGGAAGAATAAATATGGTTTTTTCAGAGTGAGATAATGTTATGGCTGCCGCTTTCTATGAATACAGAGACCAAGTTGAATTCTAGTGGATGGTTGATTGTCTGGAAGAATGCTGGGTTTTGGAGAAAAGGAATGCAATTTAGAAAATAAATAGGGACAGTGATAAGAATCAGATATGTGCTGTTTCGAGGATTTTACATGAAATACCAAAGGGATGTGTTCAAAAATTGCGTATGGATCTTGTCAAAATGAAAAGAAAAGAGAAAGTGATGTATGATAAACCGTTTACGTTTACAGGGATGCAAAGGCGAAACATTGTTGGTGAAAAGAGCAAAATGCAATAATAATTGAGAATACATAGTATGTATATCCATTTTAAAAAATAGACGCGTACACTACATTGTGTTGATGTCTACAAACAAAATAGGTAATAACTATTTGTAAACAAGATAATGAAAATGTTATGCTAATGAAATTACTGTTATTCGAGAGCACAGCAAATAAAATACAGCACATGTATGAAAGTATAAAAAGATTCTTATGTCTATATGCCTTAATTGTCAAAGAATACTTTTATCAATGTGGAATAATTAATTCAAAGACGTACATGATAGATGGTTAATTAATCATCAAAACGTTTTTTGTTCAAGTATGCGTAAATGTTTACAGCGCTCAAAAGAAGGACACGGTAGATAACAGCAATCAATAATAAGTACCTATCCATACACGACTATAAAATTGACAGAAGGCAGACAACTAAAATGAGATGTTGTGTTGAATTGCTATGCAGAAATAGATCAATCCATATCAGTCGCGTAGAGTCACCTTCAAAAATATCAAAGCTGTCGAAAATTTACTTCATTTTAACTTTTTGTGAGTAGTCACCAATTTTTTTCTTTTGTGTCCTGCTATCTAACTGAAATTAAGAACTAAAGGTATTAATTATTTGTAGCAGTGCCTGACTAGGAGAAGACATTCTCTTTGAATTTTCTAGTTGGCGTAGTACACAGTCATGTAATCATTACGGGCAATTTTGCGCTTGACATTGCACAAACAAAGTTGAAAAAGAAGGTGCTCGTATTTCACTACAAAGAAAAACACCAATTTCTATAAAGCAAAATAAAACCCGACGTCTCCCTTTAATTATGTGCTGTTTATCATTTCGCTAAGGTCTATTAAACAAGTATACAAGATCTACCGACGCGTGGTACTACTTTACCATACACGTATTTAGGTAAGCAATCTGCTTTAGAAGATGCGTCATAAATATAATAAACACATTAGCGTTGATTGGTCCTAACTCAACAGAAGCAGCAGTAGCATTACAGAATACATCACGTTAAGCAAAAAAGCTACGTGCGCTTGAAATGAGATATTGACGATGATAATGATGAGATATAAAAAGGTTTTTATTAAAAAAATACTGAGTAGAGGAAAAATCCGATTCTACTAATATTATAAGCAAAATAACAGCTTGTATGGATATATATATGTACCAGGTTATGTTGATACTCCGTATCTTTAAAGGTTGGTATTAATAACAGTTATCTTTGATCTCTCAAGCAGACACTCTTCACGGTTACTCACTACTACGTTCTCTTTAATGTGACGCACAGTGACGCTAGCTGATTCAAAATGTTTATCATTATTTCTATTAGCAGAAAAATAACTAAAAGCAAACAAATCTTTTTTGTGAGTTGGTGGAGACAGGCTAATGGAATGCCGTGAAAACAAGAGTATATTTAGGCATGACATGTATGTACTTAGATTTTGTGCTCTTTAATAATACTCATAATGACGGCTACTATTTTAAAGATGTGATAGGTTATAAAAATACTGCAATATGTATACAGTGCATAAGTATGTTTGGTTTGTAAACATTAAAAATAAAACATCAATGACAGATATTTTGCTGAACACAAAGTATAATGGCTGCATAGTAAAATTACCTATACAATAAAGTACATGAGATCAAGTAGTAGTGCGACCACATATTACTTTGAAAAACTGAATTATGTTTTTGTCATTTTTGAGAACTAGTTTAGAGTATGCATATTATAAAACCACATCACAAACTAATAAAAGGTTCAAAAGAAATCAAACTGGTGAATTCATAGAAATCTATTCAATACCTTTTTCTACGCTTAACACGTGACAAATAAGCCTGACAAATTAAACGATTGTTTGAAAATAAATGCAAAGTTAAAAGAGAAAGCGGAAAGATAATCGTTAAAACAGGACGAAATTACAAAAGAGAAATATTGCATAAGTTAGAGCTGATAAAGAAGCTGATAACGTGTGCAGCATGTAAGTAAGTATGTATGTGAGTAAGTTTTTTGCTTTAGTGAACTGTATAGAAGTCAGTGTTTTGTTTGTATGCGCTTAATCTATATTATCAGGATAGTAGATAAGCAGACGTAAACGTACATAAACAACTTTAGCACAATGGCAAGCTGATTTTTAAGGTTTCCGTTCTCACACAATAAGTCTAACTGTCACACGAGAAAATTCCGGTTTTCCTTCTGTTGAAACTGCCTCTTTCTATACAATGCCATTGTGGAATGAAAAGGGTTGAAATATGCTGTTTCATGGAGTTCTTTGTTTGCAGGGCTGAAAGAAAAATTACAAGCAGTTTCCAAACTATTGTGCAACTAATAAAATTTCTTTGTTTGGGTTTGTTAGCATTACAATCAAAGTATGAATACAAACCACAAAATGGCTTTGACTTTCATTTTGCCACGATTCAAGCAACCCTGAAAAATTGCATAAAAGCCTCAATTTTTACTATTGCTACTACCACAAATTCGTAGGTACAATTCGTTTTACTTTTAACCTCAGATCTATTAAGTAGCTACCATATAAAAAAATTTGCTGCTTACATGCATTCTATAATTTAATATAGCGACTGCGGCTGATTTTCTGCATTTAAATGTTAACGACAATGCTTATAAAATACAATATTTATACTTTGCCAGAAACAATTTTGAGCAATTTCTGCGGGCTATAAATTCTCTGTATGTTACATACCAAAATGAGTGATTTTTACGAGTTGTCAACTTTTCAAAAAAATCCTACATTTTTACAAGAATGTGAACAAATGAGAACAACTACCCCACTTCACACAGACAATAAACTGCAGAAGAACTCAATATGGACACATAGGTATGTAGATTAAATTGTCTATCACTTCTGCAGCAGCTCTTATAGCAGTTGGATAAAGAGCAAAACCAGCAACAGCAACAACGCTATACTGTGTTTTGCAAAAAGACCGAGAAAAGTGGAGACAACTGAGACAAGTGAAAGTCTAAACAAACAAAAGCAGTGAAAGAAATTTAGGACAACGGCAAAAATGAGAGTGGTACAGAAACACAAAAAAATTGGTTTGCTCTACACACACTTCTTTGCTCGCTTTTCCCCGACACAAAAAAAGTCAATAGTCAACTGAAGTATTACTGCTGCCCTCACACAAACTTTACAAACTAAACTGGTTGACTTACCCCAACTTGTCTCCATTTGACTTTTTCTTAAAAGCAAAGCCCATACGACAACTACTACTACTACTACTACTACAGCAAAAAAATAAGTTACTTTATTTATTTATGTATATAAACTACATAAAAAATGTGAACAACACAAACACAAAACTGTGACAAGTAGAGAGAGAGATGTGTGTGTGTGGGCACGAAAAAACTTTATATGCTTTGCAATAGAAGAGGAGAAACATTTAATGTCTACTCAAGAGACATGACATGGTCGGGCAGAACGTGGAGCTTTTGCCTTTTCGTCTTCATCCTTCCTTCTTACTTATCATCATCGTCAACAAGATCGACATCATCATTTTTACCCTGTTATTTCTTTATTTTTCCTATCAACAAATTTATTTGCTCAACTTATTTTAGGATTGGGACTCACAATAGAACCGTATAAGCATGTAAGATATACATACCTACACAGCAATAATTTCTTCACACTAATATAATGGCGCAGTCACTATACAACTCAGTGTGGATTTATAGAGAGAAATAAACTATTATTGTTATTATTATCTTTATGTATGTACGACGAAAATATGGTGTGTTCTCCTCAGAGTATTACCAAACTATCGTCCAGCTGTCACATGCTGCCCCTTTTCAATGAGTTTCTTTCACTCAATCCTCTTCTGCAGAAAGTACACAACTATCTCTCCATTTTCACTTGCTTGTCTTCTTTTCCAGGAGAAAAAGTAAAGTATAAAGTCTTTTACTTAAATAATATGACCTTCAAAAAGAGAAAGATAATACGTGCGAGTATTATGTACTAGGTATGTAGATTATTATTATTGGTTAGGTTGTTCATGTTGTTGTTGTTGAATACGCCAGAAATAAACAGCAGATGTGTGCAATGTTTTCTTCATCAACTTAAAAACAGGTAGGGACCTTTCTACAATATATTATCGTTCCAGAAAAACTGCACTGCAATATATTCTATTTTAGTTTGAAAACTTTGTGTACCAGTACCACATCATTTTTCTCTTTTGTTTATCATCATTGTCCTCGTCATCATCATCATTTCCCTTTCTCGTCTCTTTTTATATCCAGGTTATGTACACACTTGATAGACAGGCTTTAGTGTTTAGTGCCCACTTGGCGTTTTGGCAGTATGGAAATGATGTGGTGTAGTGGTAACGGCAACAGCCTTTGGTCGATCCTTTTTTAACTAGTAGTAAATGCAGAGGAAACACAGTAGCTGTTGTAGTAGTTGTAGTTGTCGCAGCAGAAGCAGCAACAGAACAGGGAATAATATGCAGATGAAAGTCACATTCAAACAAGAAAGTTGACTTATGTCTTGGTGGTGTTAGCATAAAAGATATTTTTCCCCTTATACTTTTTCAACTTTTTCCGTTTACAAGGACAAAAAACCGTGCAACAATGCTGGTACTGTTGGTGCACTACTAACTACTACTACGGACGGTGTTTTTTTGGTGGTGGTGGGGGTAATAAAAGATTTTTATAAAGGAATAATAGTAATAATAATATGCAGTTGGTATAGTCCTTGTCGTAGGGGTATAGTCTGTCACATATGCGGAAGCAAACAAAAAATACTTTTCTCGTGTAAGCTTGCTTGCTTGCTCGTTTACTTTTCTTTGCTCTTCATCTGGGCTTTAAGTTTTACAAGAAGATACTTTTCCTACTCCTACTGCCTCCTTCTTGTTGTTCTTTCTTCCTCTTCATCGTTATATGATCATCATCATCTTATGTCGCTTTTCACAAGAGGATGAGAACGATAATGATGTTGATGTTTTAAGAAGCTACCTATATTTTCTCTTGAATAAGTCTATCCATATGTGCAAAATGAAGACTGCCATGTACTTTTATAATAATAATAAAACTTTAATGCATGTATGTTCAACTATAAACTCAATTGTAAAGAGGAAAGACAACACAATTTCTTCTTCGTTTTCTACATTTTTTTATAAAAAATCTTTGCTTTTTTCCTTTTCCGTTTCGTAATATTCTCAATCCCTGCGGACATGACGTTTGGATGACGATATGATATACACAAAAAATGAAGATGGACGAGACAATACATCCTTTGAACATTTTTGTCTGTATTATTTCACCAGTAGCTAAGTATAACTTTCATGTTTCCTGTTGTGTTGTGAATTCAAGGAAAAATTTAATCAGCGCATATTACACAAAAATATTTTGTGAATGATAATAATAATAATAATAATGGAATACGAGATGAAAGCCGAATGTATTTTGATTGTGTCATTTTGAATAGTTTAATTCCTTTTGTAATGCTTTCTTCTGCAACCTAAATTTCATAATCACAGCATTTTCCTTACCTTCTTCCTCTTTTCCCACAACAATAAGAAAAAAAGATAGTACATTAGTAAAAAAAACCGGAGGGAGAATCTTATTAGCATATGTAGTAATGGAGCTGCCAAAATTTCATTTATTTTTTTAAAGTTGCAAAAAGATATAAAACCAGCCAAAAATTCTACTTTCTACATATATTCCTTAGGGAAAAAAGCTAACTTGTAATGTTCAATTTGGTGGGATGACACACTAGACAAAAAACTGCATACATACACTGACAACAATAGAAGCAAAAAATAATAATAGTGGTACTAGTAGTAGTTCAGTCAGTATATTATATATTGTATTGTCCATTTTTGTCAGCTAGCCGTCATACTATTGTTTGTTCTTATCATTACATACTATTCATTTTATTTTACGCTTGTAGTACAACCTTTACGGCACAAAAAACATATATTTTTTTAGTATTTAGGGACTGTGAAACTAAAAGTTTACTCAAAAAAATAAGTAAAAAAAGAACGAAAAGAAAAAAAACAAGAGTGAAAAACAGGCTGACAGACGCCAAAACATGCATTTCCTTTGAGAGAGTGAACACAACTGGTTTTTACAAAAAAAATACATCTAGCATCTGCACAACGTAAAAAATGGGACTGTACTCTTGGATTAGACTTTTACACCCGGCCTAATACTTATGAAGCTAAGCTTGAGTTGTTTTTATGCTTTTCTTTATTTTTTTACTTATATTTTGCAACTGGCACACATAAGGAAAGAAACCCATAATAATATTGTATTGTGTGAAGATAAGAATAAAAAAAAGTTAGGAAAGTAACAATTGCCCGAAAGAGATAAAGACATTATGTACATGTGAACGTACCTATATTTACTGAAACACATTGACTTTTTCAAACGAACTGCTAGGTAGTGCCAGTCCATCCATTTTTTTCCTTCTTCTTCTCTTTCGTTTTTGTCGATATTTTTCTGAGCAATGTCCAGCAAGAGTAAAAAGGAGAAAGAAACATGAAAAGAGCAGACCACTTGATGTCGTTACACTTTCTTCTTATCTGAAACTACTTGTCATCAACAAAGACGACGACCATATCGCTTGATCGTTACTTGCCTCACAAAATAACAATATGTATGCATTTATGTGGAAAAATAGCATATCCTTATAACTTTTACGTACATAAAAGGATTTACTATAGTTTGCAGTAATAATGTACCAAAGAACAAAAAAACGCTTTCCCATGGCTGTCACCAAACCACACCATATCCAGTGACCACAAGTTTTTCTTTCGTCATCATCATCATGGTCGTCGTCGTCACTATCACTTAAGTAGCTCACTGCAATGGTCGCAATTTTGAAAGATGATGAAAGCACAAAAAAGTGGAGCTAGCAAAACAGGAAAAATGACTAAAACACCCTTGAAAGGTTAAAGAAGACCGTTTTCACACACATGCTAGTTTATACTACTGGCACATTTACGATGTATACATTTGGTATACTCGTAGCGAAAAACGGTATATATGCTTGTGTATGATGATGATGTATCGTTTGAAGCGTAGGTAGGTATGTATTTTGATGTATGATGCATTTACGATTGTTTTATAGTGGTAAGCAAAATGTTTCATTTTCATGACATACCAAAACGTTCATCAATTCACAGTTTTGTAAGGATTTACAACGATTCTTTTTATTTTGCTGGGTGATATATACTACATACTGCTGGGTTCTTTACTACTGGAGGCGTTTCTTATCTCAACAGAACTTCTTCAAACAAGCATTTCTGGATGTCATAATTTGGAACGTTCATTTAACTTTATGTGACAGCTATTTGCGTGCAAAGCATTTAATGTGCAGATCCATTATAGCAACTTGCTTAAAAACACGATGGGAGACTGGAATTCCTTTTTTTCTACTTCAGCCTGAAGCCTGCACCCATTTTGTACCTATGTTTATAATAATTGTGTTCTGTAATTGTGGGCTGCTACAATCGTGATAAAACAGTCGTACCAAAAAAACTGAAAGCAGAAATGAGATATTTTTGTTGAACTAATCGGCTTTTTTTACTGGTGTTCATTTGTTTATATGTGAAAACTTCAAACGTAATTCAAAGATGGAAAAAGACAGATTCAAAAATGTTACGTAGTACTTAGGCGAACACAACATATTTGATCTGATGATGAGCAAAATATGGCCAAAGGAAAGAAAGAATGACTTTTGCTGTATTTTTGTGATATGGTCAACAAGGATAGATGGTGTGGTAGATATTTCCAAAAAAAGGATTCAAATTGTTATTGCAGATGCTGACTACAGCCTACAGTCTACTCTTTCTTTAAACATCACACAGACCAAAAAAAGGCAACTAACGAAAGGGAAATGACAGCAGTGCCGGCAACGACAACATACCACCAGCGTAGCAATAAAATGAACAGGGTAATCTCATCCATTTATGCATGTCCTGTAGGGAGAAAAAATAGGCAATATCAGTGTCATGAAGGATATCAAAGTAGCGCATTAAAACAATTCAGCAGCCTTCATTGCTCTCTCGTTTCGTTTCATTTAGATAAATACACTGCATAGAATAGCAATTGCCTGAAACTGCAAAGTTAGCAGAAAGACAGGAATATATATGGCTCTTGTAAGTATGTACGTGCATTTGACTATACCTATACACACGTTACATATGTGCTGCCGATTTACACAAGCAAAAAGAGAAAATGTTTTCCATGATTATCGTACAATTTTAGAAGGATTCTGAAACCACTGCATACTGTTATACGGTCACATTATTATTACTACTACACGAGCACATTCCAGGAAGTGGTTGAAATGTAATTTAGGCCGCTTTGCACTTTATTTCTCCTTCAGGCTAAAAAGTAACGGGAAAATGGAGGCGAAATGTGTTGGCTTTCATGATGCTCACAGTAAATTTTTTGCTAACTTTTAGGTATAAGTAGAGTTATATGTATATATTGTAAAAAACATCAACTGCCTACAACAAGTATGTGTTGATGTGCCACTGAAATGAATGCATTCGTTAACAAATAGGCATACTTCTCCCTGGGATAGTAATAATAATTGTTTGGATTTATTTGTTCCATTGTTGAAGGACAAGCTGTAAGAGGGGGAGGAGGAGTCATTTAAGTGGTCATAACTTCATCTGTCTCTGTGCACACGTAGCGTAATGGCTAGTTGGCAGTGCATTACCTTGGCTATCTGGCAGTTAGTTAGTAGTTGGTTACATTATATTTCAACCCTCACTTTTGCAACTTCCAAGGGCACTTTGTTTGTTGGAACAAGCCATTTACCAACAGCAAGTATTTACGATACTCGTACATTTGCAATTCACCTTTATCTTTTTGTTACTTCCATCCCATAGCCCCTTTTTTATAATAAAAAAGTGCAATGTGGGTAGGTTTTTGTATAGGATTTAGTTTGTCTGTCGTTTTACTTTTTTTTGTTGAAAAACAGGGAAAGTTTGGCCAGGGATCACGTGAGAAATGTAATGAATGTGTGAAATGCAACTATATTTAGGTATTAATATACCTTATATTTACTTACCTAGTGTAAAAATCATATACTGCTGTTTGTGTT